>VTPC01003858.1:9050-152726 GCA_011009095.1 Ignelater luminosus
GAACTAGAAGTACTTTGGTGGTCTAAACGATATGAGAATCCATTCTCAGAGATATACAGGTCCTGAGAATTAAATAAGGAGCAATCAGTGTCGCAAATAGTGATGATAAGAGTGTAACTGAAAGATTAAGTTGTGGATGTCATCTTACAACAAATTTTATACTGTAGAATTGAGCTCACAGCTGGAGATAAAATGGACGCCCTGTACAAAAAAATCTACCAAGAGATCAGTTCCACAAGAAATCTTAAAATAAAACGCCAGTGAAATCAAAAAACAGGATCTGCACGAGTCGCACAAAATTTTTTTCAGTTCACGATATTCAGATATTGCATTTCTTTTGCTCCTGGTCTTTTCCCGCACTCGTTTTGAAAGTTCTCCTGGTAGCCTATCTATCTAGTTCTTTGTGTCTTCGTTACTCAAACTATGCTTGGCTCAGAGTGATATCTTGCGGTAGCTAGCACAAAAGACAAATCAGAAGGAAAATGGAGTGATTGATTACATCACATGTAACAACAGTGGAGAACGTAAGACTCTGTACAAACCAGCGATAGTAAGCTTCAAACCTAATAATTAAATAAAATGTACTATGTGAGGTTAAGAGGGCAGTATCAAACAATAAGCATGATACATGTTCACGTATCAATAGAAGATGCACGTACCAAAAGAAGAATTTTATGACCTGTTGGAGAAGATATGTGAGAAATTTTAGGGGATACTAACTAACAAGATAGATAATGGGGAAATTGTATAAACTAAGACGAAGAACCAAACAAAACGAATAGCAGAACCAAGTACCTCAATTAGAAGAGTTAGGAGCTAATAGTAGGTTAGCAACGTTGTTTATGGCACGTATTTCCATCGCACCTTCAACATAATCGAAAACGCAAAGACCTAAAGAAGCTCTGAAAGGAGCTGAAAAACATTTTAATTAAAAGAAATCGAGGCAGTTTCATTTTTTTGGACAGGAATTATTTTTCCGTTTTGTATCAAGTTCTAATTACAGAATCATTGTGTTTATTTGTCAAGATGAGAGTTTCTGACCTGAGAACTGTCGGAAGGAAATTTCGGGGTATCTGGAAATGTATTGTTTCGAATCCCGGAAGTAGCAGCTCGAGACTCGAGTCTTTTTCTAATCTTAATGTAAATCAAAGTATAGTTGTAATGCTATGTTGTTCTTGTTCTAATGATGGACGCTCATATGGTCAGATCACATTTGACATATTTTTATCTTTTGAGAAACTGACTAACTCACATTGAGGGATAGACAAAGCACACATTGTTGTTGCTAAAATTGAATCGTAATTTGATCTCTGTATTTTAAAACTGCCAAGCTATCATTTGACTAAATTGATTAATCAACAAATGATATTTGATCTTTTGACAACACTGGTCCTCTGAGTTGACATTTGTATGAAACTAGTCAGTGCGGGAGAAGAGCAAACTTCAATTCTGTGAACACAACACAACAACGTCATCAAACGCAACTTTGAACATCTGCTTTCTTTTCCATCAAACAATCAGGAGAATGGGGTCGTTTCCTAAAATGGATTTATTAAAATTTAAACACATATTATCATTCTAGACAGGATATGTAGTTAATATCCATTAACAGGTTTTTCCGTAATATGATAACTAAAGAGTTGTAAGGAAATAAAATAATTTTTCTTTACTAGTGACGTCACAGTTCGTTGGTAGACGGTCTGTACAAATAGTAGAGCTGACAACGTCGCAATCACGTTGTTGTGTCTTTGCTGTCATTCGTTAGTTGTCGGGTTTCTCCGGTTTGTCGATTTCAACCAAAGATATTATAAGATTATAAGTATCTGTATTTTTTACGTCTGTTATTGAATATTGTTTTGTGGTTTAGTGGTTAGCTTATTTGTATAAAATTTTGTAAATATAGTATATAATATATATAATAACTTAATTTCAATTTGAAAATTCAAACTTCTAAGCGCCTTCTATAATACTGACAGCATTCGCTTCCGGCGCCGGCGTTCCATACGCAAGGGCTCCCGTCTTCAGCGTTGTCATATCGTCAAAGGCTTGTGACGTCACAGGAGTGGCAGGAAAAGTTTTTTTAACTTTAAATTGAAAAGAAATAGTGAAAATAGAAGCAAAAAAATCGGAAAAGGCATTAATTTAATGCAAAAGCAACCCAAATAAGCAAAAATAATATTTTAGAAACGATCCCATTCCTGGGCCTTAAAGAAACTTGCCTATACTTACAGTTGTGTTACAAATGGTGATTTCGGAGAGAACGGGGCATTTCTATTGAGTTGTTTAGGTTCAAAGTTGATTTGGACAGCCAAAGTGGTTTTGATCACTGTTATTATATTCTTGACTCGATTATACGGAATCTGAAAGAAATGTAATTCTTTTCAAAACTGATTTTGTCTAAGGGCTCAATTTATAGGAACGAAACTAGAGTCTGTTTAATTATTTTAAATTTTAGACCATCTTTAGGTATTATAGAGTGTCTGTCTTAATATCCTGAAGTCCTTTCTCAAGAGAAAAATCGATGCTTGCGATAATCCAAAACCAGCAGGAAAGATCGATAGGAAGATTTTCGGTACATAACATTTTATTTGTGTTAGTTTTCAGACCAAATCAGTTTTTAAGTAAGTCATTGCTTGTCCGATTCATGGATGAAGGGTTCTTTTTGCGCTTTAAGGATGTTTTATAAAATAAAATATTACCTTGTTGCAATTTGTTGTTTTCTCTTTAGTGGAATATAAACAGGAACGAATAAATATTACCATTAGTTTATTTTATAATTAATAAAACAGACGTCAAGATTAAACGACTTGGTTTAGTAAACAAGCGTAATATGTAGATTTAAATATATTGGGCATCTTTACCTGCAATCGATGCACTTTTAAGAAAAGCGCAATTATTCTGTTATTTACTATTCTGATAGCCAGCATGAATAATAAATTAAGACGTAGAGGCAAAAATGCACTTTAATAGTAAAGGTCCTCCAAGTGTCCTTGAGCTACGCCATCGCATAGAACAACCATATGTTTTTTTCTGCTAATTAAATAAAAAACAGAACGCACTATTAGTTCATTTATTATTTACCAATTAATAAACTGGACGTCAAAGGTAAATACTACATGTCTTATATTGGGTTTTTCTTCATTTACACAAATAGAAAATATTGACCTTTATTTATTTATTTAATTTCAAGAAATAATTTGATTGAAACTTATTTTTCTGTTTTCCACTTTACAATGTAGGTGGACGTAAATTTATTTTTGATTCAGTAAAATTTTCTGTTTGTAATAAACCAATAAGAAAATTTCACGGAAAGCGTGTACGTACGTAGTATCCTTTCCAAGTAGGTTACAGTAAAGAAAATATTTTGACACACATTTCTTATTTGGTTTCTTATAGTATATGAATCATCGTCTCGTATGCACGTCTTATTATAATACACGCTTTCCCTGTATTTTATATTATAAATTTTACTACGACGACGACTTGTTGTTGCCGAATTGTCTAGCTGGTTTGGCTCGAAATTGACAACGTGGAGATATCTAATTTTTCCAAAAATATACACAAGTGCGCCGACGATTTCAGTTGTACTATTATTTTTTGTTTTCATTCATACGAAAGCTATTCGGAAATGAACTAAATTTTAATTTATTAGGTGTAATAAAAACAAGATTTACGACTGATATTTTTTTAATTCATTATAGAATTTCTTCCAGTTTTTTTAACAATAATTAAACAATAAAAGGTAGAGAAATACGTATGAAATAATAATTACATTAGAAGTACGTCACGCCTATAACATTTCATAAAAGGTCTTATAACAATGTGTGTGTATACATATACATAAGTCAATATCTAATAAATCAAATTGATAAACTTGAGTTGCAAGCTAGGCTTGCATTATAATAATATATCAGGCCGTAGAAATTGACGCAAGTTCGTGCCATCGCTTGTTGAATTGCAATGATAGGTTGGTTCAGCGTTTATAAATTATAATGTTATAATGGATAGGTACGAGGTGTAGTCCTTTCTTAATACGAATATTAGAATGATTTATTGATACAAAAGGTCGCTGCCATATTTTATACTAAATTACTTAATAACACTTCTTTAAGATTTATAAAGGCTGCTTTCATTTTACTTGTTTCTGTTAGTTTGAAAATAATATTAAAGGTTGCTCTTTCAATATTTGTCTTATACGATTTATGATAATAGGTTTAAGAAGTTAGCCATAAAGCGATACTTTGAAACTTAATAATTGATAACTTGATTTTAAGATCATTAGAGAGTTATTTGTTTTTAATAAATCTTGATTTTTATGTGTAGCACAAAACCATCCAAGCTGAAATTTTCTAGGTTTTTCCAAGTCCGAGACTGACACATTGATTTTCTTCGTATTTCTCAAACATCTCAAATTATTGGGTTTTCAAGTATTTATTTTCTAGGTCTCTTGAGTTATTTGGACTGTGTTTGGAAATTTTAAGACTCTTGCCCTCATCATGACGTTCAGAAAGAATCTTACCTTGAAAACTGTTTGCTTAGTCCAAGGATAAGCAAATCTGGCCCCCAGGGCCATTTAATGAATCTTTATTGATATTGTCATTTGGGATTTTGGTTCGAATGACTTTGCATAAAATTAATTATGTAAGAAAGATAACTGTACTACTATTAAATACCGATTGATAAAAAAACGAAAAGTCCATTCGATCTAAACTATTTAACAATAGGTTTTTTGATTCAGAGAATACAAACGACCGAAATAGAACGGCGAGTTCTCCACCTAAGTTTCAGCTAAACATCTTTCATCTTTTCTCATTCAGTTCTCAGTCGTCTTAAGTTGCTTTGTTTCTTGCTGAGGGTTCTTGTTTGAACGGCCATGGGGAAAACGCTACTGGGTAAAGGAATTTCTGTAGTTCTACAAAAAGAGTAAGATCGAAAATTTTATCAAAATTATGAAAGTAAGTATTTAATGGAATCTTTCTTTAAATAATACGTCTAGCTAAATCAATCAAATTATACTAAACATATGTCATTTCTCATAAATGAAACTAATAAATTGAAATCTAATCTGCAACTCGAAACGAGAAAACAAAAATTAAATTAGGAAGAGAAACACACAATCTTCTTCACGTCGGTTCCTCCATTTAGGATCGAACCCATATCCTTGGTCCTTCGGATTCTTGGCGGTTGCGGTCTCTTTTTAATAGCTTACGCTTTAAGCTCAGTTGGTTAGAGCTTTGGTCTGCACAGGGTGTTACAAATTCGAGTAGTTGTATGGGGATCTCAATAACCGTAAGAGATAAGAATTTGTTTAAATTATTGCAAAGTTGCGCATTTATGTGCCTAACGACATGCCGTTTAGAAAGTTTAAAAATTCTGAATATTTCCGGAGATATCCGAAAAAAACCGAAATAATAATTTTTCGTTTTTAATTTCTTACGTCTCTGTTTTCAGATTTATTTAAAAACCAATAACACATTATTAAAGTACTTTTTTATGTTCTTTAAAACTGGGTAATCATTTTTTAGGTATGACGTTTCGTATTTCAGGTATCATCATAAAGTCAATTTTTTTCTATACGGACCTGGACTTTTTTTTACTGTTTTGTTGAAAACTGGTTTTCAGATGTATGATCCCATATCATTTTTAAAAAAAATTGCGTTTTGTAGTAAAAAAAATGAGGCTTTTTTATTGTTCAATTTTTTGCTAGTACGATCCTGGATAATTTAATCAGGATTCATATGCGAAGACAAATTGACATAACTGTAAAACTCGGTTTGATAAAAATATTCAGTCTAAATTTACTTAAACTTATTCTATTTTTTTGAACAAACAGCAAGGAAAATTCACCAAAACAACAACTAAAACTAAACTGAAATACCGAGAAATCTAATAACAATAACAACTATTAAAATTAAATTAATAATATTAAAAATAAACACTCAGAAAGACCACTATTTGCATCAATACCTTGATTTATTTTTCGTCTTATGATTTTTATAGCTCTTTGAAGGCCCCTCCTACCCAAAGAAGTCAATGCATTCATTCAAAATGCACATTTTTAATTCTTCCATTGTATTAACTTGATTTTTATAAACTTTATCTTTCAATGTTCCCCATAGATAAAAATCTAGGAGCGATAAGTCAGGAGACCTTGCCAGCCAAGGTACTACACCTCTGTTTCCCATTTACCTTCCTAGAAATCCGATATTCAAGTACTCTAGAACTGTTCTGTTGTTATGTGGTGGTGCGCCGTCTTGTTGAAACCAGAGATGAGGTAACCTTGCCAAAGAAACATTCATTAGGTATTTTTGAAACTCATTTCTAGGAAAATTAAGATATCTTTCTCCTCAAATATAAAAGGCCCTAAAACAGTATTTCCAAGGACTCATCCCCCGAACATTCACACTAAATTTTATTTGGGGACGAATTTGTCTATTTTTTCGATGAGTTGTTATTGTTATTAGATTTCTCAGTATTTCAGTCTAGTTCTAGTTGTTGTTGTTGTGAATTTTCCTTTTTGTTTGTTCAAATACATTTTAACGCAAACAAATTAATAAAATAAGTTTAAATAAACTTAAACTAAGTATGTTTATCAAACCGAGTTTTACAGTTATGTAAGTTTGTCTTAACATATGAATCCTGATTAAAATATTCAGAACCGTAGTGGCAAAGAATTGGACGATAAAAAAGCATCATTTTTTTACTGCAAAACCCAATCTTTTTAAAAAACTATATGGGATTATTCATTTGAAAACCAGTTTTCATCAAAAACGTAAAAGAAAATCTAGGTCCGTATTGAAAAAAATTGACCTGTAGATGATACCTGAAATACGAAACGTCGTATCTAAAAAATGATTACACAGTTTTAAAGAAAATAAGAAAGTGCTCTAATAATGTGTTATTAGTTTTTAAATAAATCTGAAAACAAAGGTGTAAGAAATTAAAAACGAAAAATTATTATTTCGGTTTTTTTCGGATATCTCCGGAAATATTCAAAATTTTTAAAGTTTTTAAATGGCATGTTATTAGGTACATAAATGTGCAATTTTGCAATAATTTAAACAAATTCGTATCTCTTACGGTTTTTGAGATCCCCCATACAACTACTCGAATTTGTAACACTCTGTATAGATATACACATGAGAAATATTTTAAGTTTCTCTTTCTGATATATCATAGGACTTTAATCATTACAGAAGATTTTTTCTTGAATTTTCCTAAGTCTTATTTTTGGAATTCAAAGCCAAAACCGACATTAAGATGATGATGCCGTTTTTTTCTCTCCTGTTCACATGTCTATTCCATTCTTTTTTTCTTCACCTATCCCACTTTGTTACGTCCTGTATATTACTCAACTGTCGCAATTCCTCGTTTCTTATTTGGTCGAATAGTGTTTTCCTGTGTATGTCTCGTATCACCTTCATTTCTGTTACCCTCATCATTTGGATGGTCTTCGTTACATCTGCTCTTGTCTCCGCAGCGTAAGTTAAAATTGGACGTACCGCAGTTTTGTAGATTCGTGTTTTGCCTTCAGTCGTGAGATATTTATGTTTCCAGGCAAGGTCTTTCAACCGTCTTGCTATTTGCGAGACTTTTATCATTTGTTCCTTTACTTCTTCTCGTAGGTCTCCAGTACTGGTTATTTCTGATCCTAGATATGTAAACTTGCTGACTTGCTCTGCTATCTTACCACCTAGCTACAAGTTACATCTTATAGGCTCCTTCGCTGTCGCCCTGCAACTAGTTTTTTGTGTGTTTATTCTCATATTGAACTTGTTTGTGAAAATTATACAAAAATCGCTGAAGATTATCTTCATTGTCAGATATCAGGACGGCATCATCGGCATACATACTATGTGGAAATAGTTATAGCCCATTTTGTATCCTGCCGTTTTGTAATAAAATAGTCCAACACTGATTGTTGGCCTCTCGTATTCTGCCATGTGTACTCATATCTCATATTATGATTTACAGATGTGTTTCATGGCGTCCATGGCGCAGAAAGCTTTGAGTTTATCACCATTGACATTTGTTGCCTCTTCATTGAATCTTCGTGTCACTTCGGTGAGTTCTTCGTTCCCTATTTTAGCTTTCCTTTACTTTATACGTTTATTTTGTTTATTAATATTTAGTGTTACTTGCAATATTTGGTCGTCTATGTATTTTTCTTCTTTGGTGTTTTCCTCAAATTTTCTATTTAGCAGCAATCCTACTCCGGAGTGATTTCTTTAAGCATGTGTTACTTCGCTATATATAAATAGATACTCGTCGATTCTTGTTTTTCCTTTCCCTTTTTTCTTGATTTCGCTCAGGGCGCATATGTCTATTCTATGTTTTCCGAGTTCTTCTATTACTTCTTAATCTCTCGATGTTTCAATTCTGAGTATACTCTTTTTCAAAGCTTAGTCGTGTCGTTTTCTTTGTGATCCGTTCTTGTTCCGAGGCATATCTAGGTCTGTGAGCAATGATTTATTTTTTACGATAGGTGGGCTGCTGGTCCGTCCTGTCAACCCTCCTCCTTTATCCGGGCTTGGGACCGGCAGCGGTGCTTATTGGGGGTGCGTTTGCCATCGCGCTCAGAGCATATTGTGTACACCGAAAGCGTTTACCATCGTGCTCGGACAAGTATCTGTAGCGTTTGGAATCGCCGATTGTCGCAGATCAGATAAAATCGAGCATTTTCAATGTGCTCAAAGTACTACAACGGGAAGCCGTGAGCATTGCGAACCAGGCATGCGCAATGCCATCGTCATCAGCTGTTCATCAGCGAAGGAATTAGTTTCATTTCTAACCTTGATAATTTTTCTGCGTTGCTATAACGTGCTTTTGCATTTGGTATATTTTTTATGTAAAGCTGTCCCCTATATTTGAAAACAAGCTCTACACTGGTTTGTTTACTGCTTGATTTAACTGTACTATGATCAGATGATTATCTGTCTCCTCTAATCTCCGAGCGCAATGGCAAACCCACCCTCGATCCACCCAGCTTGCACCACAGGCGGAGTTAAGTTTACTTATCAAAATCTTTAATTGCACTAACCCATTATAATAATTTTTCAACATTCTGGTCGAATCTTGTGCTAAAAGGTCTTTGTCGGCAAGGTTTTGTCAATTTAATTTTGGCACAGCTCATGTTCAATTGAAACGGACAAAACCTTCTTTGTCGTACGACTTTTTGGAAGGAAACTTGGCTTAGGGCGTCTTTTGTACTTTTCAGTCTATAGCTAAAAATGCCCATAGCTCCTTCAAATTTGAGATTAGCAATATATCCATTATCGATTTGTGATGACCTAAATATTGGCGAAATATCAAACGTATGTATATCATAGAGAAACTAACCAATCAACTGGTCTCGGCACCGCTACCCGCCGCCGCTTCACGGTTTCCGAGCTTATAATGCTTTTATCAAGCATTTTGGCTCTTTCGAGACAGTCAACAATTTGAAATGTTTCTTTGAACCCATTGAATTTTGCTGATGAGTTGATTTTTTTGGGCTAATTAGACTTTCGCGGTTTTGCTAAGAGAATGGTAGTGGACAACTTAGAAAGATTCTGTCTTGTACAGGGGTCTAGAACAAGGATAACCGGTTTCTAGACTAAATATAGAAGGGCGCGTAGGAGCAGAATTTGTTTCATGTTTTGTGATGAATCAGGAAGATGAGTAAGAAACTTGAAAACCTCAAAGCTAGAAAATATGATAGCGGACTATATTAGTTGCATGTCGTTACATAAATAGATTTATATAAATTGATATCATGTGATTTACAATTGAATTATTAAAAGAAATGAACGGTGTAAAAGATGGCAAATGTGGAAAAATTTTATCAGTTATAGTTTCGGATTACTTTTTATTTTGTTCTTTGATTCTATTGATTTTTGGACTTTCCACTATTATCCTTTCATTTTTTCTTGTCAATATGTTTTCTATCTCCTCTAATACATTTTTATTCTTGTTAAACTATTAAATATAAATTAAGTTAGGTTAGGTTAAATTTATTTGCTGTAACTTTCAGATAATTGATTTTTCTTGGGTTAAATTCAGTTAGACTAAATGAAATTGAACCAATTTATGTTAAGTCAGACTTGCCTTTTTTTAGGTTAATGCAGGTGAAAATAAGATTACGTTAGCTAAGAATTGCTTTTGTCTGGTTATTTTGGCTAAAGTGAGATTATGTTAGGTCACACAATCTGTAAAAAAAGGAAGATTTACAAATATCAATAATTTGAATGACCAAAATTATCCAGAGTGAGAAGATTTATTATCTGCTTTGTACGTGTACTAAGTTTTTATAACCCCATCCTGAGAACAAGAAAATTACATCCTATGATTCAACAAGATTGGAACTACTGTTATAGAGAATAGTAACAATAATTGATTGACGTTAAATCCTACCTATTATGACACAATGACTGCATATAATTTAAATTACAAAAAAATATTGTTCACATTTAAATTATTATTAGTTAGGTATTAATATTATACTATCATCATTGCATCAGGTTCACAACATTTAAAAAAGGATTTAAATTTCTCCATTGTATAATTTATTGGTTAGAATTTATAACTCATTGTTATTATTATTATAATTGCTACAGCTCGAACGTAAAGCTTTTTATTGCCGTTATTGTAAATTAGGCGCTCTGCGTAAATTGTATGTTAATTGCATAAACAGCTACGTCCGTATTTACATTATTTGCAACAAAGCTCCTTGTATACATACATATATTGTAAACTGTGAGCTTTAAAAATTACATTATATACAAACATTTTTTTTATTTTTAGAATCGTGTCGTTAAACGACTTGAAAAAACATTTAAGTATACAAATGTTCGTTCAATAACGTTAACTAAGATGATGATGATGATGCTTAATAATACATAGAACATTTTTGTTTTGTTTCCATAAGAATAATAATAATCATCAGGGATTTTGCATTTCTATATTTAGAATAGGATGTTAAGGCTGACCCAGACTTACTTATTTGCATTTTTATTTTGTAATTGCAGAAATTTATTTTATTTAAAAATGAGAGTGAAATATGTGGAAAACGTGATGAATAATAATTAGTTACATTAAAGAGTAGAATAAGACTTTACCGAGGAAATAATGGATAATGCACGTTGATGGGCATGCTTTATCATTCATAACATTTTTTCCTTGTGTCCAACAGGTTGTTAAATTTAATACTTGTAGAATAAAGTAATAATATTAATACCGTTATTAATAACCTTATTTTCGCTATATAATGTAATTTTAGATGTACTTGGGAAATTTTTATTACACCGTACACTTCTCTTTCTATTAAATGAAATTCGAGATAGCATTCTTTAAATTTGATAGGCGATACTGCTGAACAAACACATAAATCGAGTAGATAAACTTATCATACACGTAAAAATGCTTGACAATATTTGCAATTAATGCACTGTAGAATTTATATTGTTAACATATTACTTGTACCTAGAATGATATCTTATTTCAAATAGACATTTGAACTAACAAACATTTGGCGTTTTGTCGATTTATATTTTGTATCTAGTTACAGATAAAAGATTCATTTTCATAATTATATCTAGATTCAGATACAAGATGTAATTATCGTATCTAGGTACAGTATCTAGATGCTTTGTATCTAGATAATACCCATCACTGAATATAGCTTACTTCAAAGAAACTAGAAATTTCTAAACGACAAACTAAATTAAAAAATAAATTTTGGTTAAAATTCGTTTATGAAGAGAATTTACAAACTTTATTGCCATAAATTATCTTCACCTGGAAAGGGATGACAAAAGCAAATTTACAAGTTAAATTGTTTGCAAAACTGCAAAATTTTCTAATTATCTAAGTAAAGATGCATCTGCCATTAAAGATACAGCCGAAATGTATCTAGTTACAGATACAAGATTCATTTTCATAATTGTATCTAGATTCAGACACAAGATGTAATTGTCGTATCTAGGTACAGTATCTAGATACTTTGTATCTAGATAATACCCATCACTAAATATAGCTTACTTCAAAGAAACTAGAAATTTCTAAACGACAAACTAGATTAAAAAATAAATTTTTGTTAAGATTCGTTTATGAAGAGAATTTACAAACTTTATTGCCATAAATTATCTTCACCTGGAAAGGGATGACAAAAGCAGATTTAAAAGTTAAGCTGTTTGCAAAACTGCAAAATTTTCTAATTATCTAAGTAAAGATACATCTGCCATTAAAGATACAGCCGAAATGTATCTAGTTACAGATACAAGATTCATTTTCATAATTGTATCTAGATTCAGATACAAGATATAATTATCGTATCTAGATACAAAGTATCTAGATAATACCCATCATTGTAGACGAGCTTAATTGACCAATGCATTTACTAACTTGCATATTCAGTAGGCAGCGCCTTTCTACATGATGATAACAATTTTTATATTGTATATACACCGGGTATTTCGATATAAATGTGTCTATTGGAGGAAAACATCACAATTGTCGTCGTAACCTTTATTGAATGTTACAAGGGTGGACACACTGTTTTCATAACAATGAAGCACGCCGTCAAAATAGCCACAAATATTGTGAAATATTTAAATCTGTCAACATTGGTTCAAGGTTACCACCCGGCCGATAATTTGATGGCGAGTTAATTTTAAAAAGCCGGTAAATCGCAGAGCGCCATTCAGTAATCAATAATCGTTGGTTTTTTTTAGAATTCTTGGACGAGTTTTGAAATGCTTGAAGCAGCGACAGACCGTCTATTTCAGACTTAAAGTTCAACGTGGCTGCTATCTGTGTGAGTAGGCGGGTATTGTCTTTTAGTAGAGGTAGCCATTTTGGCTAATCTTGGGCAAAATCCAATATATCTATGGTTGATTTTTGCCAATCGTGATTTTCAGAACTGCTGACGTTTCCTTTTAGATTCTTTCTTTCGTGAACCTAATGAGCGAGTTTTGTTTGTTTGTTTTGACCTTTTGCTTTAACTTTTCATCTTTTGCAACTTTCTCTGCAAATGTCATTTGTCTGTTATTTCATTCGATTTCTTTGTTTCTTGTCAGTAATTTGCAATAAACATCTTTCTCGTGGCAAATCAGCTAACGAAAAGCATTGGCGTAGTTGAAATTTGAGAAAAAGATTGTTTTTTTCTTCATTTTTTAATTCTTAAAGATTCATCTACGTGGGTTTCTGTAGAGTTCCTAGTCGATCAAAGTCAAGATTGTTTTAATGAGCGGACCACTTTTGTGATTACGAATTTCTTATTAATTGCTGGGCTAACTAATTTTAGGTTATTCTACATTCTTATCCTGATATGAGACTCGAGTTTTCTTGTAAGAAACGACGACATTTTGAAATTAGTTTTGTAGTTATGCGGCTGTAGGGCTTCAGGTCCAAGACTTTTCGGAACTAGATTCGCGGGAAATTTCTGGAAATGTGTTCTCGGAAATAGCAGCTCGAGACTCGATTATTTTTCTAATCTTAATGTAAAGAATATAGAAACGACAAAAACACGGTTTACCATCAAACCTGGGGATACTTGCAAAGTAAGGATCATTAGTCTCTCCGAAGCGAAGGATTTTGTGTTTCAACGGATTTCGTAAGCGCAAATTGGACATGACCGTGATATGAACGCAGAAAACGAATAATCTGCTGAAGTGTGAAACCATTCTAAAAAGAGCATCGTGCAAAGAGAGACCGGGACTCCCAAAATTCCATTGTTATATTTTTTAACCTTCCTTAAGCTTGTTTAATACTAAATTTATGAATGGCAAAACCTTAATTTCATTTACGGAATCTGTCTTGAATTTTATAAAAGGAATCTTTGTACAATTTCACGATTAAAAGGAAACTGTCTAAGGTATTTAAGAAGAAAATAAAAACGAAGCGGAACTTCATACAGGGTTGATGAATAAAATGGGAAAATAGCGCGATGGAAACTTTTAAACACGATCTCTCGCTGAATAATATGGAAATGTAAAGGATGAACTACCACGAGGTTGATGAATAAGAGGGAAGCGCAACCATTTTGTTTTAGCTCTTAAAAGGAAAAAGCAAAACTTGTTTTTATGCATATATTTATAAATAAAGCGCAAAGTACGACTATGTAAGGTTTATAAATGAAAAATAATTCCGAGGAAGAATGAATAAAAGAAAATGCTAAACAAAGTTGCTTGCAGAGCTGCTGAATAATAATACTGGACGGCAAAGCGGGACTTTTTACGGAATTATCAGAACGGAAGCGCGAAGCGCCACTATGTGTGTAGTTTTACAATTGACGAAATGAAGCAAAACAATCTTCACGAATAAAAGAAAGCGCAATGCATAACTGTTTTCATTCATTTTCATTTATGAATGAAGAATAATCCTGGGTGAGAGCATCTTGCGGGTTGATGAATGAAGTGCGACCTTTATATACAGAGTGATTGCAATTGATTGAGGATGGTTTGAATTTCGCACCGAAGCTTTTCACGTGGTAAGTTGGCTATAGTGTGTAAGCGTTTGTTGTCAGATTTAGCACTTTAGTGTTATCTTTAACACTATAAGGACTCATTTTATTTTTTTTATAAAATTTCACGTTTACAACATACATCTGGCAACACTGCTCTCGGCTGACCCTGAACACTTGCACACTATAGCCAACCTACCACGTGAAACACTTCGGCGCGAAATTCAAACCATCCTCAATCAATTGCAATCACTCTCTACTGTTATTATGAGAAAAAGAAAAGGCTAAGCAAAGCGCGACTTTTTACAAAATTACAAAGAAAGCGCTACTAGATATATCTTTACAGATAAAAAGTTGAAGCAAAGCAATCTTAACGAATAAAATAAAGTGCAATGCATGGCTATGTAAAAGAATGCGAAGCGTAACTAACACAGTGATTGTCACTAAAGGGAAACGCGAAATACATCCTCTCGCAGAGTTGCTGAATAATATCGAAGCGCAAAGGCAGACCATCCACGTCGTGAAGACGTGAAGTGCGATCATTTAAAAAGTGAAACGTGGCCATTTTACAAATCCCGTGGAATAAAATGAAGTGCAAGATTCGAGTATACCATATATGACAGAAAAAAAATGCTAATCGTGCACATGTATCGGGTCAATGAACAAAGTGGAAACGTCAAGTACGATCGATCACTTACATTTAGTTGATGATTCAGAAGGAAGTGTGTATTCTTGACAGGTAGAGGAAAAACTCGAAACGGGTCATTATGTAATTTCTCACCACTAAAAGCGCGACTGTGTGAACCAAACAGAGCGCAAAGTATCACAACATACGTAGAGGACTGATGAGTAAAACGCGAAACGCCACCCAATATACAATGATTCTGAACGGAAGGAAGCACAAAACACAACAGAACTGTTAAATGATAGTGTTCAGTTTAACTCAGTCATATAGTATTGATAAGAGATGAAATTCGAAGCGCGACTTTATAGGTTTGTAAATCAATAGAGGAACGAACTATGATCACCTACAAGACAATGATAAGGAGACATGGAGCGCCACCTTGCACAACGTTTACATTACATGGAGAGGGACAGCTTTGGTACAAACGGTATTGATGAGTAGAATGAGAATACAAAACAGAATCACTCTCCGAGATGCTGAATAATTGTAGATCCATTGGCATAATATGTCAGATTATTTTTAGATATAAAAATTATAGTAATATTGGCTGTGTCCAGGAGCTTTTAAAAGCGCTTTCTTTGCAAGCAGTAGCGCATCAGCGTAATTACAGCTGCTGGACGAAAGCATTAATTAGTAGAAAAAAGAGGAAGCATGAGCTGCCGCAATCACATGCAAAGATGATGAATAGTAAACAAGCGCGAAGCGCTATCTTGTAAGCATTTTTGTATGAAGAACAGCACAAAGCATGGCCCGTGTATGGTACCATATACAGTGTCTGTAGACGAAAAGAGCATGAAGTCTGATACAGAACGGATAATGGAAGGGCATGAATCGAATGGAATGTAATGAAAATTGGTCCTACAGTTGGTCAAGCCAGTCTCTCGCTAGTTTTATCACTACCACCGGCGTAAAAGCACCCATTTCTACAACATGTATTTCCCAACTCACTACAAAGGACAGGAAGTGTAATAGCCTACAGGACTGATAAAGAATAGGCAACCAACTTGTTCTAACCAGAAAAAAAAGAAACCTGAAGCGTGACAACCTACAGATTTGATGAGTCTTTAAATAAAAAAGAACAGCCTATTGAACATTTGTTAGTAAAAATAAAGAAACTAAGAAGTAAGGCGAGATATTTATTGATGAATAAAGATACCTTCAGGGTTAATAAATGAAGAGTTTGGTGCAAAAGCTGGGTAAGTCCAGTTTTTTTACTATCAAAACTACTTTTTAATATACCCCATCGTTTAATATGAAAATCAGTTGAACCTGATGCATATACATAAGTACATATTATAAAGGGTTTTCCAATAAGAGGTGTTATTTTGAATAGCCCGCTATTTAGTAGATGTCACTTTTGAAGCTATCATTTTTTGACATTTGACAAGTAGAAACTACGCCATTAATAAATATGGAACGATACACGCTTCAACAACGCATTGAAATTATTAAAATTCACTATAATAATGGTGAAAATTTGGCAGAGACGGTTCGTAAAACTCGAACATTTTTGGGTCACCGTGAAGCACCTTGTCGGACCGCAATACAGAAATTGGTGAAAAAATTCGAGCTCTTGGGACAAGTTAGTGATGTGAAGAATAAAACCCGTGCACGTCGCTCAAGAACAGCCGAGAATATTGCTGTTGTAGCCGAAAGTGTTAAAGAAAACCCAGGTTTGTCCATTCCTCGTCGTTCTTTGGAATTAGCCATTCCACAAACGTCATTACACCGTATTTTGCATAAAGATTTGGGTCTTAAGGCTTATAAAGTCCAGTTAACACAAGAACTCAAGCCGGCCGATCATCAACAACGTCGTGTCTTTGCTGATTGGGTCGTTGAAATGCATGAAAATGATCCAGAATTCCATCGAAAAATCATCTTGAGTGATGTGGCCCATTTCCACCTCGGTGGCTTCGTCAACAAGCAAAATTGTCGGATTTGGGGCTCAGAAAATCCAAGAGTTATTGTTGAAAAGTCTCTCTATCCTCAACGTGTGACTGTTTGGTGCGGTTTATGGTCCGGCGGAGTCATTGGACCTTACTTTTTCGAAAATGAGGCTGGAGCAACAGTTACGGTGACTGGATTGCGCTATCGAGAGATGATTAACGATTTTTTATGGCCGGAATTGGATGGTATTGATCTGGACAACGTTTACTTTCAACAAGACGGCGCTACGTGCCACACAAGCAACGAAACCATTGATCTTTTACGGAAAAAGTTTCCGGACCGTGTTATCTCTCGAAGAGGTGATCACAATTGGCCACCGAGATCTTGTGATTTAACACCTTGCGACTTCTTTCTTTGGGGCCACGTGAAAGAGAAGGTCTACGCCAACAGCCCAGCGTCGATTCAAGACCTCAAAGATGGAATTCGTGAGGCTATCGAGGACATAGGGCAGCCACTTTGCGATTTGGTTATGGAAAATTTCATGAAAAGGATATTGTCCTGTAAGCGTGGTCGTGGTGGTCATTTGCCTGATGTTATTTTCCACTATTAACGGCATACCTTCCTCTTTATAATGAAATAAACATCCGATCATTTATATTAAAAAATGGCACTTTTCTTTGAATATCAAAATAACACCTCTTATTGGAAAACCCTTTATAAGGAATCGCTTCGAGAACTTATCTATACAAGCATTGGTTGCAAAAGTCAGATAAGTCCAGGAATAGCAAATCCAAGGTTTAAACCGAGGAGAGGAGGACAATTAAACAGATTTGGAATTTTTTGTTTATGAAAAGCTGTTGTTAAGTAAACGATCTTTAAGGAATCTGCTAATACTGAACAAAGTGCTGCGCCCGTCTTCAAGGAATTAAAAAAATATTCTTTGAATGCGCCAATTAAACCATGCGGTTGAAAGGTTTGAAGTCCAAATTTCCAAAATTTTTTTTGTACAATTTTCAGGATAACCTTCCATTTTTGTTTATATATTTATTACGCGACAGCACATTTTTAACCAATAATGTCAATAATAGTTAATCGTATTTGACTAGATAAGAGGTAGAAAGTTCTTTTAATTTCCTAAAATCTTCAAAAATGGACTTATTCGCTTTTTGCAGCAAGGTCTTCAAATACTCTTAGATATATAATGGATAAGAATTACCTGGAATTTTTATCTGTTAATCATAACCGAATATCAGAATATTTTAATGCAATACTGCACAGGAATACATCAAGAGTGACACACAAGCAGATTTGTAAAACAGTACGTGTATTGAGTTAGTTTGTTTCTTATTAAAAGTTGAGGTTGAGAATGTGGCTATAACATCATGAACTGCGTTTATCAGTTATTAACGCAATATTTCCACCGATTAGTGGGGTCTCCTGAAAAACCTAAAATCGTCAGGGGATTTTGATAAACGTCACATTTCAGCCATGTGATGTGAAGGTAAGGAAATACGATACTAGTCATTCAATTTTTTATTGTCGAGTTTGTTTTCTGAAAAATCGTTTTTTTTTTTAAATTTACACATAACTAGTATTGTAAAAGTCGAATTTTATTGGCATCATAAATAATGATAATAACTGTAATCATCAGTTTATTGTATCCAAAAGATTTCTATTTAATGCATGCAATAAATTGTATGTTACTGTGGAATATAAAAATTTCCGCAAAAACATTACTTTTCTTAATTCGCCAAAAGTTTGTTAGATAAGCTAATAATCACTTTAATGACCTTAATTACTTAATTAGGCAATCGATTGACGTCAAAAATTATATCACAATTTGTTTTTTAAATTAGGTTAACTAAGAATAGAACTATAGGCTATAAATCGGTGGTACTTTAACAAGTTTTTACAGTACCGTGGAAAGTTTTTGCAAACGTATTGCATCAATTGAACTTGAATATGACGTTAAAGCACTGCATGCCGCCAACTTTTTAAAATTGTTTTGTATATATATAATGTGGTTTGAATAAAAACAATAATTAATTTGCATTGAAAACTAAATATCACAAAAACAACTACTACTATTAATCGAAAACAAAACAACATTTCTTGTCAAACGATTTCATTTCTGATTGATTTCTAATTTGAATTTGCTTTTCTCATACTTATTATTTTGAGATCTAACATGAGCTTTTGCACAGATTCTCCATCGTCTTGTGTCTTTATAGTATGTTAATGGAAATTTTTGTCAAGACATGCAAAAGTTCAAACAGGAACTTCTTCTTGTCGGGCATCATCAAAACCTTAAATACGATAGCTTTAACTTTACTATCCGGCTATAAATACCTTCTTGATTTCTCTGATCTTTAGTGTGTTATAGCCACCTAACTACGTATTGTCTGAAATGTGTGTGTGGTCAAACATGCGAGTAAACACGGTAAGAACCGACAAACGATAATAGTTGTCAAAAATTAAAAAATGTCGAACCCGACATGTATAAGAAAAATGTATATCCCCTGGTAAGATTGCGATAATTTACAGTTGAATTTAGAATTAGAATTATAGCAAGTTCAGTTTGTAATAATTGTCTTTAAACAACGATACCCAGATGTCCCTGTAGTTACCGCAGCAGCCACTACTCACTATTCCCTGCGAACAGTCTTACAGTAGGTACGTGAAAGGCAGTAAGGTAACGTTTTGCAAGTTTCAGAAGGACAAGATTTCCTGGGAATTCCAATTGCTTTAGTCTTATTGGGTTTGGGTTTGGTCTTTCTTCCTTGAAAGCAAGCTTGTAGCTTTTCGAACTTACAGAAAAAACCTTGAAGAACTTGGTATTGGATTTGGAAACTTAGAAAGCAATGCCAAACACATTTTAATAATAACTCGAAGCTCGTCCCTCTCCAAATTCTGAAACTATTCCTAAATTAATCCAAATTATGCATTAGCGTTTTCAGATTGATGAATCAAATGTTTTCTTCGCTTTGTGGAATTGTACATGTTTACAACCTCGCGTGCCTACATACGTACTTTGCCAAAGGTCGTCTACTTTAGTATTTAGTGATGTAGCAGCACGCCATTACTGTTCAAAGTCGTCTAATAGTTGTGCCCGTTCTGATGCAACAGTTGGTTCAATAGTTAAGACACGAAAGACACGTTAATATAATTATGGTGGAGATAAGTACTCACCATCAGTTATGCGTAGATCTGCAATAGACCGACGGAAAGTTTTCTAAACTCTTCTCCTTACTCTTCTGAAACACCTGGAATTTTAATAATTTTAAGTCAGACATTCATAGAAACCTGACAGGGTCGCAAAATTGTTTTTGGGCCATAGTAGAAAAGTTTTTGTGTAAATGCTGACTGACTGAGTGAGTACCTAAAAGGTTGATGTTTTAATTAGAAGACAAAGCCTAATCTAAAGCTCTTTTTGATTGTACATCGTTTCATTGTTTCTTTATTCGTTTTTATTTATGAAGTTGGATCATTGGGTTAACAACCTTGCCTAGGCTTGGGATTAATAAGATCGATTGCCTTAATGGAGGTAAATTGCTAAAGTTTCTTTTAGAAGAAATTGTTTCTTGATATTTATAATCAAGATTTGCAATTGTAACGGCACATACTATTATTAAAACAAAATCTAAAGGAATTTCATGAAATTGGGAATCTTATTGGTGAAAAGCCTTTCAAGTGTAAGTGCACATTGGCGAACAACCCTGCAAATGATTTGAATATTTGCTTAGTGTTGCGAATTTTTAATAATCCTGTTCATGTTCCGTATTTTAACGAAGATCTTTTGTTCTTACTATTTAAACGCAAAGAGCTATCACCTAATATTTTCACTTTTATGTTTAATAGAAATTAGATTTGGTCTGATAGCAGGAATTTTTTAATTATAAATAAAAGTAATAAATACGAGCTGTGCGTATAAAAAAAATCCATGAAAGTCTAATACGCAATCACTGTATTGAAAAGTCCTATATTACGAAAACAAAAACAAGGAAAGAACAACAATAATTGCTTTTGTGTTAACTGTTAAGGTTGATTTATTTGTACAAAAGCTTGAAATATTGGTTCCTCGGAATAATCTAATCTTTCTGAAGAATCGATCATTTTCGTAAATGTAACCACAACATCACTGTTTCTCGCTATCATTTTAGTCACACTTTTCTTTTGCGTTTTCATATTGCAATAGAAACTACTATTCTATGCAGTAAATCAAAATAATAATAGTAGTAGTGGTAGGGAAAAGCTGACGTACTCGAACGCACTCGAATATCTAAAACGACTCGCGCCAGGATAACACAGTTCAAGTTTAGCTATGGTGTGTAATCCGCTCTTCACATTGTAACAATATAACGGGAGTCGGTCGTTTTCTTTTCGTTTTGTGTTTGTGAAGTTTAGCTAACTTAAAATTTCAATTAATTAAAGCGAATATTATTTTAAATCTTAATATTAAAATGTGTGTGTATCATATAAGCATGATACCGATGTATTTAAACGTTGTGGCCTCTAAGGGAAAAGACACTTACGCTGGAATTATCTCAGAACTCACGTGTATCAAGTGTAGAGCTTTTTCGGTAGGTGTGACAACTAATTAATTAATTAATTAATAGGTTAGTTGTAATTAAAATAGAATTAGTTTACCTTTTGAGGATGATTTTTACGTCAGTATCGTGTTGTATTTACAATATCATTAGCGTTTACTTCAAGCGTCAATGCTCACGTAAATGGCGAATATTTGTAGATTATGGAAATTTTTATTTATTAGTTTAAATATTAGTATAATTACCAGGGTGTTATGGATTTATGTGTACATGCGGAAACCTACAGCTCGTTAAAAGCTCGTTTCAGATCTTCTAAACAACCACCTAAACCTGACTTGTTTTTAGTTGTTTCTATAATTAAGCTAAAGTTGTAGTTTTCCTTTTCTTAAATTCAAAATTAATGAAACGTCCCATTAGTAGGTTTAAATTTGAAAACTTTCCGGAAAGACATCTCGCTTTAATTATTATTATTATTGCTATTAGTAACGGAACTAATCATTAACCTCGATGTAAAAACGATTTTGCATATGTTAAGAACTGTCCTCAAAAATGAATTATGAACCCATTTTTGGGGATAACATTTTCATAACTAGAAGGTTTTTACGTAAGTGAGTACTTACGTGCGTACTTGAAATTTATGTAATTTGAAAATTTCGTTTCTTACATAATTAATTAAGTTGAAACAAAGAGGGACTGATAATAGAAATCAATAGAAATTGAGGGTAATGACGTATTACCATAAGACTATCAGAAAATATCACCAAAATACAAGTTTTTCAACTTTTAATAATTTCCATGAATTAATTCATGAATTTATTTATATAAAAGAAGAATAACTAACTACCTCATTTCATTAATATTGGCCGTGTTTTATTAATATAAGAAAAGATTGCTTAATTCCTTGGAGTACTGTTAGATATTTTATAGAAAATTTTCATTATTTACAGACAAATGATAAAGATATCGAAGTATCTCGAGTTTGGAAATCACGACCTTCTACATCTCCAGTACGCTCTGAAGCTCCTCACACTGGATTTAAAAGGTGGCGAAGAAACAATGCCTTGAAAGCTTCAAAAGCTGCAGTTAATGGCACTAAAGCACTACCACCGGAAAAATGCAAAGACGATGATATGTCCTTGCTGAAATTCTTGGCACTAGTGAGTTAAACTTTTTATTTAATTCTTATCTGTCATAAATTCTAATTGATCAGAGGTTGTACAATTCAAGAAAAATGCTGTAATTGCTTTTTTCCACCGTGTAAAATGTAAATTACGCAGACACAAAAAAGCAATTATATGAGAACTTTGACATTAATCGAGATAATTTAAATTTATAAATAATTTTTTCTTGTTAAATTAGTTTGAACACCTCTGGTCATACTGATCTGTTTTAAATCAATCAAAAGATTGTTTATTCTATTATGTTTTCATTTGGATATATAAACAGAAAGATCTACTTTTATACAAATGCTCTAAATAGGGGAAGATATGCATCCTTTGGCAACACCGTAAGAATTTCTAATCTTCTAAATCGTGCACGTGGAAATTATAAAAATGCCATTTGATTGCTAGATAATAAAATAAAAAAAATAAATTATATAACAGTCTGCGAGTTATAATAACAATATAAATCAAATAAAATTAAAGATTTTCATCAATAATTAAGAACTTGAAGTTAATCTGGCTGGTAGCAAGGGAAATTCTAAAAATTGAGTAATTTAAATGTCTTATCTTTTTATGGAGCGAAGTTTATATTTTTATACTGATGTATAATAGAAATTAATAAAGTACATAAACGGATTATTTTATATTCTAGGAATCAAATTGCATTCTCGTTTTTAAATAACTGCAATATTGGTTTTTATTATCACTTGAACAAATCATTCACGAGTCATTTGTGTGATGTCTAGTCTAGTGAACACGCGCATTGTTATTAATAGCGATAAATAAAATTGACCAATTAATTACGTTTTAGTCCAAAAGTACAATTCAAAATTTTTGTAGTCGGGACTATTATCAATGATAATAAGAAACCAAATCTTTTTTGTTTTTGAAAACGTCCTTTCTTAACATTATTAGTTATTACTAACATCCTTTCCTGTGTCGTGTTTGAATTACAAATTTAATTACTGTTTTGCAATATCAAATAGTTTTTTCCGGTTCGATTTACGTACGATTAACAAAAATAATAAGTTAACAGTTAATTTAAAATTACAAACTATGTAAGTAACGTCGTTTCGTGACCTCAAATATAAAGAGTCTGATTTAAAATTGGTATTTATTCGAGTTAGCCAGTGTTTGAAGGTAAACACACATACATTAATAACAAAATTTACATTCTTCTTTTCTATTCTTGCATCCTAATATAAGCAGAATGGAAATTTCTGATTTCCTCTAATAATAGACGGTTTACGCATCTAATTACAAGTTCGATAAGAACAGTTGTCTTATTATTGTTGCTATTATAATATTGTTCAGCCATGACCTCCATCTACATTAGGTAAATGTTATTAAAAGCTGCTTGTTATATAAGCAACCAAGCTGGAGGCTGTATAATAGGTTCAAGATCTATGACATTTTTCAATAAAACTTGGAGCCACATAAATTTGCGGTTTTAGTGCTATTCTTGACGTCATTCGGTGAGATAAATCTTTCTCGTTTCCACTAAAGCACACAGATTAGAAAAGTTATCTAAACAAATAACAATTTCCTGTTAGTTTTCGAACTTCCTGCGATAATAATTTGCACTGCCACTATTACGAATAATTGTGACTAAAGCAAATTAATTTTTTCGTTACAGAATGCCCTTGATTTAAGTGCACCTGCAACTGATGTTCTACTCAAAAGCAGAAGTAGTAATTGGTTTCAACTTAGTGGTCATCCAGACAGTTTAGCCCCAGCTGGACCTGGTACCGTTTGGAAAAAACGCTCAGGAAGCCCTGACGATACAGAAAAGGCAGTTTATGAAGAACTTTCGCAAGATCATCTTCTTCGAGACATCATACCCAAATATTATAGACAAGTTGATTATCAAGGGGAAAAATTCATTGAATTGCAAGACCTCTTACATGGATTTCAGGTTAGTAATTTCTCCATTATTTAAATTCTGAACCGCAGCTAAAATATCGGTTTTCTTTATAGGATCCCCATGTAATAGACATCAAAATGGGAACACGCACTTTCTTAGAATCAGAAGTTTCAAAAACGGCAGCACGCAACGATTTGTATCAAAAGATGGTAGCTATCGATCCAAATGCGCCGACACCAGAAGAACACGAACTAAAAGCAGTCACAAAACTGCGATACATGCAATTTCGCGAGTTGCAATCGTCGTCGTGCAGTTATGGTTTCAGAATTGAAGCAATGAAGTGTCGAGGTTCACCGCCCGTAACCGATTTGAAGAAGATGAAATCCAAAGAGGAAGTTATGGATACTCTCAATATGTTCCTCGGTGGTCGAAGTGACGTTAAACAAAAATTAGTGAACAGATTGTGTGATATTAGAAGCAGAATTGAACAATCAGAATATTTCAAAACGCATGAAGTTATTGGAAGTAGTATCTTCATTATTTATGATGATGTTAAGGTTGGAGCGTGGATAATTGATTTTGCTAAAACTAATAATCTACCTAATGGAATGACTGTAGATCACAGAAAACCATGGGCGCAAGGAAACCACGAAGAAGGATTTTTGTTCGGACTCGACCAACTTATAACGGTAAATATTTTTATTTGTTCTTTTAATTGATCAGTGCGCTAATTGATTTGTTTTGTTACAGATGGTTGATGACACCACAACAGAAACCTTCAAACTACAGGATAACCTTTCGAAACCACTACCAACTGTTAGTGTTAAATCTTGATCACTTTGTAGGATAGAAATATTTGTGCACTGGATTGTGTTGGTGTTTGAAATGCACCATTATCATTGCATGCAACGATTGTTTTAGAAGAGGGTGATGCAGATACACCTGAAGTCTACGGCAATTGAATGAAGAGATCTTCGTTTGCTTTCAAAGTGCCGCTTTGTGTAAAAAATATTAGCGGTGAAATGTTTCGTGAGATTTAAGATGTTTTACCAGATGTAATGAGTTTCTTTTTATACCCATACAGACTTTACTGAAAGTATTAATTTTTCATAAATGGTAGAGTAGTAATTTAATAAACGAATTTTGTAATGTTTTTAAGTGTTGTAAATATTTGTATCTATTCTAATAGCTTTTTATAGCGCCTTAATTTATTTTTCTAGTCATTATTATTTAATTTTAGTTTGTAGTTAAGCTGAAATGGTTACCATACTGTTGCATTTACATCACGTGCAGCACTACTTGATATTTGTATTTGTTTATTTAAAATGCAAATTCTATTTTATATTGTCGCAAGTATGTACTTACATAAATCTTGGCAACTAAACTTTTGTGTTTTATTATGGTGGGTTGGCATTTTCATGAATTGGTGCTACTTAAATATATTTGGGCCACTGTGGGAGAGAACGGGCTCAGTTCCATTTCTGCCCTTAGCGGCACCCTGCTGGTTGTTTAGGCCAGTCTTAACAATTACCAAAGAGCGATATATGTATAAGCCACAGAACCATACACCAAAATGGCTCTAAAGTATCTAAGATTCTAAGTGTAAAAAGCTGGGCGCCATGTACGAAGGGAGTCTAAACAATCCCTAGCTAGATAAATTTAGAAGGATGCATTTACCTTGAATTGGGCGGTAGTTGTAAAAATATGTATGTTTATTAATAATTTCTTAAGGTTTTATAATAATTGATAATTATTCTTGGTGTGTTTTCTAAAAAAGCAAATCTTATTTATAACCTGCATAAATTGAGGAATTTTGACATTGACATGTATTATAGAAAACAAGCTATACAAACCTGATCCATTTTGTTTTTAAAATCTATAATTACACAAAGATATCTCTGAATTGTAAGACGTGTTGCCTATTTCCAAACATTCAGTAAAATGCCATAATGTCTCAAGAGCAAGCTTTTAATGGTTAATTTTTTTTATGTAACATTTTTATCTCATTATAAATTATGTTTGTAAAAGCAAATTATTTGATTAATAACTCAGCAGGTGAACCATTGACACATCTGTGATAAATGAGTTAAAATTACAAAAGGTAAATTTTAAATTTTACTCCTTGGCATCAAATGTGTGTTGTGTAATAGCTTTTGAAACTTTGATTTTATTTTTGATTTTGCTTTTCCTGACCACATATTATCACGACTGCCGTTAGTATTGTTAGAATTTAGGGTCGTTGTTGTTTTCTGATTAAAAAATTAATAACGCCAGTTTTTAATACATACAAATTTTTTTTACAAATAAATAAATTTTTTAGTACGTAAGAACAGTAACTCCAAAAGTTTGTCTGTTACTCCAAAGCTAAGGAAGTTGGTAAGTGATAATATATGACGAATTCGCACAGCTGTAAATAAAGCTACATTGCATCGCCTAGGAGAACACTCTTCATGGTTTTTTTGTTTTGAGATTTTAAACTGCTAGATCCTAAACTAGAATATACATTTTTTAATATAATTTTTTCATAGCATGTCACAAAAAATATTAAACAAGTTTACGATTGCAGAACAAAGAAATTTGAACCGTTGCATTGAATTAAAACATTAATAATTTTTTTGGTAGAATACAATTCCGGAAATAAATCTGATTATGAGTTGATATTGAGCTAAATGTAACAAAGCGATAAAGCATAACCATAGATAATTAACTGTGTTTTTTATTTACGGGAAAGTATGATTTTTTAATTCTAAAATATCTTACTTCATTTAATGCAAACGTTCAAATTATTATACAGAGAAAATTAAATTCATTCCAATCTATTTTTTCCAACGCTATTGATGTGAACACAATGAACGGTGGACAATGAATAGCTTTAAATTCTTGATTTTATTGCTGCCATTCTTCTTTCCTTACTGTCAGAATATTCCTAATGGTAAGTAATTTGTTTATCTCCACAAACTGTTTCAAGAATTTTGTAACATTTTTATTATTTAATAACATTTAATTTTTATATTTCTTATTTGTTACAGAGGATTTGGAATATTGTAACTCACCAAATGGCAATACAGGAATATGTATATTAATAACTGATTGCCCGCCATTAGACAATTTTTTAAGAGAACACCCAAAAACTGATGAGAATATAAATTATATTAAACAATTTCATTGTGGTTTTCAAGGAAAAACACCAAAAGCCTGTTGTACTTTAGAAGACTATAATGACATATCTGAAGAAGAAAGTACGTTTCGATATGATCTCATGGATGTTAAAAGTGGAAATCCATCCAAAATAAGTAAGTTTTGTAGCATTTAAGTTTAAACTATGCAAGGTTCATGACTTTAATTTGCTAGAACTGGTTACATTTCTTCGTTTTACTAACAAAGCTTTACCTTGCATCTTACCGTTGAGACTTCCCATTTTGTTTTTAAATGAGAGAGAACGAGAACAAAAATCAATGGTATATTTAATAAAGCAATATCGCCTTTCCTTTAAACACTGCAGATGGTAGTTAGAGTTATTCATTACTATGTGGCAGTATGTGATGGAGATAATTTTCCGAACCCATCAGAATTCATATCTTGATAATCTCCAACGTCTTAAGATTCGAATACCAAAGATTTTCCATCTACAAAACAGTTCGCACTTCCAATATATGTAATTATATCAGTTTTCTTGAACAGCCGTATGGTGACTTGTTACATTTTTGTCTTGCCGTGTTTTACCAACACAACCCTTCACTTGTCTACGTTTCGTCCAAATAATATTTTGTCTACCTTCAGCTTGATGTTTCGTTTTTCTTTTATCATTACACAGTATCTACTTTGTTCAACAAGATGACTTTATTGTGCGATTTTTCTACGAAAAATTAATTTCCTTCAAAATCTTTCATACTTGTGTTTATACTAATTCTTCTTTTATTATTTCCACTAAAGTCTCGAGCAGATTTGGTAATTTCTTTTTAAGATAAATATATGTACCGCTCTTCTAATACTTGTAAACTCTCATGTGTGTTATCCATTTTCTTCCTCCTTGTGAATGGAGTTGGGTTATCTACGCGGCGCTCCAAAGCCGACTTATCTTCTTGGAGTTTGTAAATTGTGAATCTTTTTCATTCTTGTCGTATTCTAACTTTGCTCTACATCTCTGATACTAGACAGTGGATTTAACATGATGATTTTGTGATTAACAGATAATGAAACACATTTGGCCGCGTTTGTTTGTTCTCATGCCTAACATTTGTTTTACAATGTAAGTAATTAAACTGTTCCGAATCCCAGATTTAGGTTGGACCACGTAGTGACTAATTCAGAAATTTAGACACTCTATCTTTACTATGTAGGCAGAAACAGAGTTGCACTACACTTTGATATTACAGAAGAAGTACTTTTTTTATAAGGGCTGTCTTTTAAATTGAAGAACTTGTAAAAAATCTAGATTTTGTGACCTGTCCTAAATACGATGTGCTGACTGATAGTAAAGGTGCCAGCATGCTCGCTCCATGGTCGGAGATGGTTGGGGTCAACTAAAAGGTTCATTGGTACCCCACTGAAAGCAAGAAACTAAACTCAGCCCAGTAATATTGCAGTAGTTAAGGTAACTAACCTAAGTCAAGATCCGATGGGTGCTTAGTGTTGATGGATCGACAGCTTTAAACACGTCATAAAAGGCAGGACTGCAAGAACAGTTCTCTTTGAGACATGTTAGGGTCGGTTCACATTTGCCGATACGGTTCTGCTATCTTTTATTCATAAAGCATTACTTAAAGGCTCTCTTTGAGATTGCTTGTCGTCAAGCGAAAGGGAAAGACGGTTTAGATACTGCGTAGGTAAATGGTCAAGATGCAAAAATTCTGACTTATTTTTTAAATCGACATTCTTTAAGATAAAGCCTTCCAAAACCAAGACTTGGATTACACCCAACTCATTATTGGGTGAATTCCAGCTGGACCACGTGATGATCTCTTGTATTAATACATCAGAAATCGTGGAACTTAAAGTCCTCAGAGGATTAGACCTAAATTCCGATTCCTTAGACATTATTCCAGAAAAGAGACAATTTGAAATAAAAGATCCGCAATGCATATACGACAAACAAAACATCAAAAGTAATTAACAGCTCACAAAAGAAACAGAAAACTCAAATCTACAGAATTAGCAACAACTCCAGTCTGAGCTTCTACAAGCAGCAGAAAACACACTACAACGAAGCAAAACGCGTAAACGTGCGTGGTGAACAGACGAATGTGACCAGCTTATACAACTCAGACAAGTGTGGCAAAATTGGTTGCGTAATAAAAACCAAAAAACCTTGCAAGAACTCAAAGAAACCAGAAAAATAGTTACAAAATCGATAAGAAAAATATGCAAACGACATTACAACAAATAAAAGACGATTTTAAGAAAAAAAATTTACGAAACTACTACAGAACAATCAAACAAAAACTGACTAAATACTCCACATCATCACTCCAGTTCAGAGACAAAGATGGGGAAATTGCGTAAAATAATAGTGAAAACTATGAAATCCTTGCCAAATACTTTTCCAAATTGCTCAACTATGACAAGCCACAAGATAAATTCCCCATCAATTCCATCAAGCAACACCCAGATTCAAAACCACCAAGCGTACAGGAAATCAAGAAGATAATCCAATCCCTCAAAAATAACAAAGCATCGAGAGATCACCGCAGAACTCTGGAAAAATGCATGAGAAAACCTCATTATAAAACTCAAATGAATCTGGAAGAGCAGGTTCGCCAACACATCGCCTAGGACCAAAAATCAAAGGTGTAGGAATAGTCGATGATATGGTACTAATTGCCAAAGACATCCCAGACGCACATAAACAACTCGAAATATTACAAGCACAAGCAGCGAAAATCGGTCTACAAATTTCCTTCGGAAAAACAAAATTTATGAGAGACATCAAAACAGCACCACATGAACTTAAAATTGGCAATGACAAAGTTTCCCGTGTTAAAGAATTAAACACCTCGATTAATGAATCACTGAAAACTACAACGAAAAGAAGTCCATAGAATCAAGACTCTAGAAAATTGAAACCGCGTTTCAATTAACAAAATAATACCTACACCAAAAAATGCCTCTTCTGGAACTGTAAAATCCGACAATATACAACAGTGGTCAAACCAGAAGTGCTTTACACTTCAGAGTCACTCAACCTCCAACACAAAACACTAAAACACCAATTGGAAATAAAAGAACGCAAAATACTGAGAAAAATCTTAGAACCAAGAACCAAGGACGGAATGCATTACCCAAAACCCAACACAGAAATCTACAAACACATATCCAAAATCACAGATACAATATGCATACGATAAATCCAGTTCAAGGGATACTTGGAAAGAATGGGCCCAAACAGGCTAACACACCAAATTCACTCTTTTCTGAAAAACGAGACTACTAAACCCAATTGGTGAAAACAAACAAAAAATGACCTTACGGAATTATAATCACTAGACCTACAGGACCAAGATACAATCAAAAATATCACACAAACGCGGAGTTTCGAGGAACAACAAAGAAAGAGGAAAGAACACGTATGGTCGGAGCAACGGAAAAATACTCACTCGTTGCGGATGAAAAAATATTGGGCTAAAAGGAAGACGAAAACGTGTTGATTCCGCGTGGCCCTCAGCGACCCATTTGCAAAGAAGAAGAAGGAGAAGGAAAGAAATATCCATGATACAAAAGTACTAGTTTGAACAATAGATTTTAATTTATCAAAACACTAAAAATGTTCTTTAAACAATAGACAATAGACGGTAAAGATAGACACTTAATTCGATAGCAATAAACAAAAAAGTACAATGTGAAATTCGATAAAACCATAAAACTGTTTAGTTACACGAAACAGTTAATTCTTATTCAAAACAAACTATATAACTGTCTTTATGAACAAAATCGGTATATGGTAGACACATAAATCCATTAGCCACGAAACTTTAATACGAATCCAATATTCATCGAAGATAATTTTTACAACAAAACCTTAATTGTTTAAGGTAGTGGTTTTCAAACCTGTTTCTATACGACCCCTGTTTGGACCTGGATGAATCTACGCCCTCTTTAATTAATTATCAGTTGGATAGTGGTACAGATGATGATTAAGTACCATTTAATATTCAAATCAAATTAAATTTATTTCATTCAGTACAGAAGGAATACACTTACTCCACCTAAATTATAACATATCTCTTTAGCTCAGGGTATCTTGGTATGTTAATTATAAGAACTTACTGAGTGGGTATCTATCAATCATCAATTAAACAATTAAACATTACTTTTTTCATCGCCCTTATTAGAAAGTAAGCTTTTCGACCTTCATTTTATGGCCAAGAATGATTGTATATGAGCGGGGGACAAAGCAATTCTTCCTCCATGTTGTTCAATTTCTATTTGGTTTTTTTCTTAGATATATTTTGGATACCATGGATTTCAATTTTGAATTTCAATAAGTTTCCAAACCTTACCAGATTCTCCAATCAATAACACAGTTCAAAACTCAATCTTAAGACCAATTTCACGGTAAAGCAGATAAGACTTACAATAATAAAATGTAATGTAATAAAGTTTTAAAGTCAGTAATCACTTGTGACTACATGTCGAACAGAAACAAATTTAATTTATTTTCTTTTTTCAGAAATGAGTAATCAAAAGAATTTTCTGTATTGACGAAGATTCAATCATAATCAATAATATATTGGAAAGAAAATAATACTTGCTTTCATAAATGACTTCTCAAAAGATCCAGAAGATTTTATTTCTTCTTTAGCATATCAAGAATAAATTGGGCATCAATTTCAGCTATGGCCATAGTTTATTATCTTCTTTATTTTACAACTTGTACCAATAATTTAATTAAATCTTCTGTATTATACCTTGTGGCCCAAAGTATGGGAACGGTTAAATATCCCGAGAAATACACTTCAGATTAGAAAGTTACGAAATACGTGTTCTTTTATTTTTAAAGATCTATTTAAACATGACACGTGAAAACCACCCTTACCACCACATGGGAGTGGAATGAGAGGGGTAGTTTTGAAAATTTAAATGGGAACCCCCAATATGTTTTGTATTTTTCGATTCTCTATCGAAAATTCTTTATGGACATGAAAAACCGCTCCCACCCCCGCCTCCCTTTCACAGGGGTTAGGAGAAATACAAAATCTTCGTAACTTTTTAATCTGAAGTGTATTTCTCGGGATATTTAACCATTTCCAGACTTTTGGGACACCTGGTATGTAATAAAACCATTGACAATTTGATATATTTTAGTTTAAATTATTATTGTTCGCTATCATTATGTACACGTGCCGGCTGGCCTGGTAGAAATGGTTATGCATTCGAAATTATTAACTTTTAATTCACAATTATTTAAATGCTAACAAAACCAGAATTACTTTCTGCATGCTGTTCCCTGCATAATACCACTTTATTATGGCGATTGTCTCCGTTGTTGATAATTCTTAGTTAAAATTTAAATTGATTGTCAAACTGTCATAGATATTAGGTAGTCCCATTCAAACAGGACCACACCTTTATTTAAATATTTTAAAAACTACAAATGATAAACTCATGATATTTTTGATTTATGTACTATATTGTCCACCATTGTCGATCACCTTTTGCCATTTCTCAGGCGTCATGGAAACACCTTGATATAGGCCACGCCCCAAACCATCTTGCAAAACCTCATCAATCCTATTTTTGAGGACATCCAAGTTGGCATATCGAGTACCACTTAGACCAATCTTTAGATTGCCAAAACAGTTGAAATCACATGGCTGTAATTCTGGCGAATATGGTGGCTGGATCCATGTATCGATTTGGTTTTGATCAAGCCACTCACGCACCACATTGGCAATGTGTGGACGCGCATTGTCATGTGCGAGAATGGGCTTCTTGAACTTATGAAATGTCAAGAGCTCAGAGTTAAAACTTTGTTAGAAATAACTTATTTAGCAGTCTTCTTTTCTTTTTATGTGCCTACCTGAAGAATTAACAACTTGATCTTGACAAGTTCAATGCTTTGTTCACTGGCAGACCGTACTATTTTTGAAGGAGGTGATAGAAGTGTTTAGATACTTGAAGCATATTTGCGTAAAAAGGTTATCGTTGCAGATTCATTTTAAATACATAACTCTGTAGCTGCAAGATTAAACTAAGCAACTGTCAGTTTATACAATTAATCTTATACACAATAAAAAGTATATTATGCATTGTGTACTTGACTTTTTAACGAAAAAACAACAAAACTAAAACGTGCAAGAACTTCCCCTTGATTAAATATAAAAAATTCATAGTTAAGTTGTAAGAGTTTTTATTTGCAGGATACAACCCTAATGCAAAACGTATAGCGGTGTTGCTAAATAAATTAAATTTTTTTGTGGGATTATTAAATTATATACTTAGAACTTGGCACTTTACATAACTTGGAAATTAATTTAGTTTACAAAAAAATTTCGATATAGTATCGCATCGTATTGAATGAATGGAAAAACACCCACCTTGTCTAGATCTTGATGTTGCAATAACTAAAAAAGCCGATAAATTTTAATTTTTTGTATTCCAAAGTATATGATATAAGAAACAGAAAGAGGTTATAGAAAAAAGTTAATTTCTTTTCACAGAAATTTTCAGAAAGAACTACTTAAATCTCCCAGGAAGTAATGAAATTATAGTTATTATAACCCCATAATGCGTACTAAACACGTACGTGCATTTCTTGTTTACCCTGCGATTCTTACTAAAAATGGTTTTTATCTATAAATTGATAAATTGATACTTAAAAAGGCAGGATACAAGAAATGCTGGTCAAAATCTTTGAAGGATAACTTAGAACCTTTTTCAGCAAATAATGAATTCGAAATATGTAGGGTAAGGTGTTGTACCTTGATAACAGTGTACCTTGAAACATTCTTTATGGTTCAACTGGTACTACAATATATTGGCTGATTTTGCAATGTAGTGATAATTTCAAGTATTGCGGTTGTTATCAGCATCATTTGCTGGATATCTTTCGGGTATTTTGTGTTGTTTTGACAAAGTTGACAAATGTGTTGCAAATTACAAAAATATAATATCCTGTATTTCAGAAATACTGATAAAAGCCAAGGTTCGACGGGTAGACCGGCCACATACCACATCTATGGTATGAAATAAATAAAGACGGCCTACAGATACTACATCACGACTGACAATAAATGAGAAAGAAAAGAGGTCAAAGCAAAAGCAGGAAATACACTCTATAACAAAAACCTATGGGCAGAGAGAAAACTAACCCAGCTCAGTGCAGAAAACCAGAAGACGACGAAGGCAATGATAATGGCAACGAATAGGGCAAGCCTAGACAACAACCCATACACGGAAAACAAAAATAGACTACTTAGGGGTAACAGTAATTAAAAAAAAGGTCACGAAATAAAAGAACTAAAAGACGGATACTGGTTATACTGGTCGGTAGTACATGAAAACCAAAGAGAAGCAGAATGAGTAGGACTGATAATAAAACCATCAAAAATGAGAAAGCTACAAAATGAATCATATGTAAATGAAAGAATATTAAGAACCAAAATAAAAATCGAAGAGAACGAAATATAGACTACATAATTGTTGCATATGCACCAAACGATAATGCAACAAAAGATAAATTTTTTGACACCTTACAATGTGAACTAGACAACGGGGAACAAAATACTATACTAATGGGGGGTATGAATGGATCTGTAGGAAACGACAACGGAGGAATAGAGATATACATGAAAATCAGCGGAGAGAAAAATGATAACGGTTCCAGGCTAATAGGTATATGCATTGCAAACGACCTAGTGGTAACAAATACAAGATTTGAACACGAACACATCTACAAATATTCAAGGGAAGTAAATAGTAGAAACGAAAAGTCACTCTTAGATTACTTCATCGTAAATACAGAAACTTGGAGAACGATCAAAGATGTAAAAGTCCGCAGGCATGCAGAAATCGGCAGCGACCACTATTTAATACGCATGAAAATTATAACAGCCCCAAATAATGCAAATAAGGAAAAGCGAAGAAAAATAATAAAAGAAGAAATAAGAAAACGAATTATACAGAAAACCAAAAACTTTGGGGCACTAAAGCAACTAAGACGGAAAAACCCTCTGAACTAAAAAAACATAAGAGACAAAACAGGAAATATACTAACAGACGAAAGCAATACTCTACAGAATTAACAAAACCCACCCAAAAAAAGAAAAAGACAAAACTCAAAATGAGCTAACCGAAAATAATATACCACCAATAACAAAAGAAAAAATTAACGAAGCCATCAATAAACTAAAACTGGGAAAAGCGCTAAGGCAAGATAAAATCACCCCAAAAATGCCAAAGTTTATGGGAGCGAAAGGAAAGGAAAATCTTCTCGATCTACTAAACAACATTGTAAAGACAAGAAATATACCAAAAGAATGGAAGGCAGGAATAATAATAATAATGTATAAAAAAAAGATGACACAGAGGACTGTATAAGCTACAGAGGCATAACCCTAACAAGTATGACAGAAAAGGTACTAACAAGAATAATAGAGAAAAGACTAAGAGAAAAACTGGATTCCCAACTGGAAAACTCACAACACGGTTTCGGGAAAAGTAGAAGTACCCTAGACCTGATATTTATACTAAGACAACTACGAGAAAAACTAACAAAAAAGGCAGAGAAATACATATCTGATTCATCGACCTCAAGAAAGCTTTCGACAGAGTAAAAGGATGTATGAAACAGGGATAGAGAAAAGCATTATCAAAATCATAAAAGCGCTTTACAAAAACAACAAAAACAAGGTAAAAACGAAAAACGAAAAACGAAAAATTCGCAGAATTCACAGCGAATACCGGTCTGAAACAAGGGTGCGTCCTAAGCCCACTGCTTTTCGCCGTAATACTAGATGATGCCATAAAAAAGAGCAAAAGAAGAAGTAAAAGAAAACTGGATAATAAAACTAGTGAATCTCCAGGAACTAATATTCGCAGATGATATGATACTGATAGCCGATACAGAAGAAACAACACTACAAAAAAACATAACAATATACCAGGAAGAACTAAAGAAGATAAATATGAAGATAAATCTAGAGAAGACAAACACAATGATAATAGCAAACAGAAAAGAGAAACAATATTAATATTGGGGGAAAGCATTGAAACAAGTAAAAAGATTTAACTACTTGGGAACGATTATAGATGAGAAAGGAACCGTAAACGAAGAGATAAGTAAAAGAATAGGGAAGGCGGGAAAATTATTTAACATACTAAGACCGGCATTCATTGGAAAGAAGAAAATACCAAAGGAAATAAAAACGGAGGTTTATAAAAAACTTGTGAGGCCAACCCTCATATACGGCGGCGAATCGTGGTTGATAACAGATTGAGAATACGATTTCTGAAAAGAATCGAGAATAAAACGAGGAAAGACAGAATAAGAAATACAATAATTATCCAATTAGACATAACTCCAGTAGAAACAATCATCGAAGAAAGACAATTGAGTTGGCTAGGCCATATACACAGAATTGAAGAGGGGAGGATAACAATGAGAATCTTTGAGGCAAGAGCCCAGGGAAAAAACAAAAATAAGGCACCCAATGAAAAGATGGGATAAACAAGTCCGAAACGCAGCAGAAAAAAGGGAAATAAGTTGGAACGAAGTTAAAAAAACAGCTCAAGATACAGGGTTGTGGAAAAGAAGAATAAAAGAGGTACCAACAAGAGACGACACGCCACACGGACTTCACCTACACCCAAACATACGACAATAACATACCTACATAATAAACTATAATGTACTCATTATAATAAATAATTTAAATATACAGTGTGTCCAAAAAGTATGGAATATCTTATATATATATCTCAGTAAATATGCATTTTATGGAAAAATGTTTCCTATAAAAGTAGTCTAGTGTTTAGTTTTACATTATAGGGCAATACCAAACAACTATTTTTTAAAAAAACAAAAGCGCAACGAATAATGCTTCAATTTTTTAACGGGAAGGTATCGAACTCCATACATACAGTGTGTCCGAAAAGCATGGAATAACTTATATATCTCAGTAAATATGAATTTTATAGAAAAATGTTTCCTATAAAAGTAGTCTAGTGTTTAGTTTTACATTACAGGGCAATACCAAATAACTATTTTTTAAAAAAACAAAAGCGCTTTAATTTTTTTTAATGGGAAGGTATCCCTTTATTGTACTCCTTTGATAGAGAATGTTTTTTTCTTTTCAATGATGTAAAACTTTGATACACTTGCATAAGTAAATTTTAATTAAAACGCAAAAACTGTTTGAAAGTTTATTTCAATATTCATCTGTTACGAATTGAAAATTGCTTGCATAAGTAAATTTTGATTAAAACGCAAAAAATTGTTTGAATAACGCTTAAAAGTTTATTATTCATCTGTTACCTTTCCAGACGCGGTCTTTTAAATTTTCAATATCATCTAGTCACATTATGGTCGGTGTGATACACTTTTGTTTGTTGCAACAATTGAATGCGTCGTAGAAATGTCAATTAATAACCGAATTGAAGCGAAAAGTTATTTGTTTAATTAAATTAAGCATTTTGATTAAAGTGAGGATAACCAAGTTACAAAAATACGACTTGCTATGGATCATTTATCAGAAAAACATCGTATCGAAATTTTAATGATGCTGGTATATGGAGACAGAAGGAGAACACAGGAAGAAGTTTGCAATTTGTTTAATAACGTGCACCCCGAATACCATATTTTTCAGTCTACTGTAAGTAAAATTTTGCATAAATTCCATGAGACGGGTTCTGTCAAAGATCATCTAAAAACGGGCAGACCTAAAGCTCTAAATAATGAACAACGTGAGAATATAATGTTGGCTGTCGTGGAAAATCCACATGTTTCTGTTTGACAAATTGCTCGTGAACATACTTTGAAGAAAGCCACTGCACACGAAGTTCTAAGAAAGAAGAAGTGGCATCCGTATAAACCTTGTATAGTTCAAGAATTATTAGAAGATGATTTAGATCGAAGATTGCAATTTTGCGAAGAAATAACACATAGGCTTCAGGAAAATGCAAATTTTCATAAAAATATCCTCTTCACTGATGAGGCAACGTTTTGTTTGAATGGTACCATTAACAAACAAAACACGCGCTACTGGTCTTCCCTAAATCCTGGCTGGTATGTAGAAGGGCACACCCGATATCAGCAGAAAGTCAATGTCTGGGCAGGAATTATTGGAACCCAAATTTTGGGACCTTTTTTTATAGAACATAATTTAACAGCGGATGCTTATCTAGATTTTTTAAGATTTGACTTAGTTCCTGCTTTAGCTGTTCTATTTCTTAATGAACTAGATCCAGATGTACCCCATAACAGAATATGGTTGCAACAAGACGGGCCTTCTCCTCATTTCGGAATTAATGTTCGACAGTTTCTTGATAATACTTTCCCTTATCGATGGATAGGCAGAAAAGGTGCAGTAGAATGGCCAGCTCGCTCGCCGGATTTAAGTCCACTTGATTTTTCTCTGTAGGGTCATCTCAAAAATAAGATTTATGTCGATATGCCTAAAGATATTGAAACTCTAAAAGATCGTATTAGAACAGAGATTAGAGCTATCCCACCAGAAACGATTCAAAATGCAGTAAACGAATTTGAAAGATGACTTTATCATTGCCAAGCTGTAAATGGTGCACACTTTGAACACCTTCTAGGAACTGTAGAGTGTAGTTATACAAAATTTTCAATTCGTAACAGATGAATATTGAAATAAACTAAACACTAAACAACTTTTATAGGAAACATTTTTCCATAAAATGCATATTTACCGAGATATATAGGAAATTCCATACTTTTCGGACACATTGTATATATAAAATTTGTGATTATTGTAATTTTACTAAGCAACAGATAATAAAATAATTTTCAAGAGTTCAAAAAGCATTTTCGAACGACATAATACTAAGTTTAAACACAATTCAACTGGAATTTTCCTGCTAACCAGCTGTTCAAATTCTAAAAACCGATACAGTAAAAATAAACTCAACGTTGAAAATATAATTATACCCCGTGTCCTGCTTAAATATAAATAAATGAAAAGTTTGTCAACCCTAATTGATTTCAAAAATGCAGAGAAACTACAATAAAAAACTAATCATCACTATCAAAAAAACCTTTTCCAACAAGAGAAGACTATCAAGAAACTGGAATACACCGAAAGTACAGATTAATATAACACATGAAACAAAAAGTGACCGTTACAAGTCCATCTCATGCCAATTTGAAGTTCTCGATGGGGGATCCACTACCTGACTACACTCACATCCCCACCTATAGTTTTATTCAAAATATAAAACATATAAGAAAGAAACACAATGCAAACAACTAAAATAACACAAATAATAATTCTTTATAAAAATCGATACATTGTTTTGTTTGCGTTTGATTGTAATTCCCGAAGTTTTGCTCCTTTTATAGCATTTATCTCTTTTCATTTCAAGGCCTAAAATTTCCGTCAAAACGGGAAACTCTCTCTCGTCTGTCAACACTGCAACTATCAATCAGTAGCGTAACTGTTCTCTGGTACACCTTTTTCAATGTGGAAGGTGCAGTGAAAGATCTCGAAGGGGACCCCACGCCGCATTGCGCCGTGTTCCTTTAGAATCCTGAGATTTTTGTTACAAAAATACACTAGTAGAAGGTAGAAGGTAGAAGGTGACTAAAAGTTAGAATGTATTTTGTACTTAGAGAAAACTAGAAATAATTACATGCAATAAAAAAAACGCCATTCTAAATGTGAAAAATTGAAATACATACTATGTTTTATTAACAGAATAACTTCAGGATCAGAGTCAGAAAAAATTTTATAAAACCTAATAATTCATTAAGAATGTTCGATCAGTCCAAAAAAGTTTGAAAAATTTACACGGTGTACAATACTAATGTTCTCTACTCTTGTTCTTTAACAAAGGTACGAGGTCTGTTCAAAAAGTATCGCGAATTTTGTGTTTTTTCAAAAATTATTTATTTATTCATGAATATCTATTTTGTCCCCTTCAAAGTAATTCCCATCAGATATTATACACTTGTGCCAACGTTTTTTCCAATCCTCGAAGCACTTCAAAAAATCATTTTTTGTGATCTTGTTTAGCCCCTCCTTCGATGCCGTCTTTCTCTCCTCAATCGTAGCGTAGCGTCGTCCTTTCATGGGCCTCTTCAGTTTCGGGAACAAGAAAAAGTCACAGGGGGCCAGGTCTGGCTAATACGGTGGCTGCGGCATCATTAGTGTGTTGTTTTTGGCCAAAAATTCGGGCACAAGCAACGATGTGTGAGCAGGGGCGTTATCATGGTGCAAAAGCCAATTTTTGTTCTTCCACAAATCCGGGCGTTTCTGGCGGATTGCTTCGCGCAAATTGCGCATAACTTGCAGGTAATATTCCTTATTGACCGTTCTACCCTGTGGCAAGAACTCATGATGCACCACGCCCCTGCAATCGAAGAAAACTGTAAGCAAAACCAAAAGCACGCTCTTCGTCGTTCACATCTTCTCGGCCCTCTGAGAACATTTTGTACCACCAATAAACGTTGCTTCGGTCCAAGGTAGCTTCACCATATGCCACAGTCAACATTCGGAATGCGCCCGTGCACTTAATTTTGTTTTTCACACAAAATTTGATACAGATTCTTTGATCCATTTTTTGGAATAGGCAAAAATCGAAGACGAGCCAAAACACGTCCAAGCAAAACAGCTGTCAAAAATTAACTGAACATTCAAAATGGCCGAACTTGTCGGCATAAGTGAGGGACATCAGTACCAACATAACGTCACAAAAAATCGAAAATCGAATATACGTAACCCGCGGAAATTCAAAATTCGCGATACTTTTTGAACAGACCTCGTACATATTATAGGTGTGTTAATACCACTCCAAGTTTTATATTTTGCCTTTACCTTATTCATGTGGACCTCGCTTATGTTTCTGGACACGGTGAGTTGCAAATGAGATATCCAGATAGAAAACCAAAAGAATTTATATATTAGTCTGCAATCATTTAGTTTCTTAGAACTGGAACACTTGCGAACAATTGTGAATCTTGTAATCTTTTGGGAAAAAACTTCCTCACTATAAATTTATCAGTTATGATTCTTGTTGACTTAATAGGTGTAGAAAGCAGTTTTATGTATTTCTTTTAGTGTCAGTGTGGAAGAGAAAAGAAAAAGTTCTTCACTTCTTAAGTGAACGTAAGAATCTTTTTTTCTAAACGAAATACCTGGTAGTTTACTTCTTAGCAGACAGGATTGTGGAATAGACCGAAACTTCTCTAAAATAATTGGTGGACAAGAAACAGAGATTCAAAACTTTTCTTGAATGACTTTATTAGAGTATGAAACAGGTTCGTTAAATATTACCCTGTGTCAATCTGTCATAGCTTTTCATTGACCTCATCAGCTTCTGCTCGATAGTCAAATCTGTTCATAAGCCGGATCAAAACTTATCAGATCAGTATAACTTTTTCTCTCAGACGCATACTTTAGAAGATATTGAGCAAAAAGTGAAAAAAAAATCGAAAATTTTGCTATTTGCTTGGGTATTACGTAGCTCGCACAGGTCTTTCAAAGCTGCAAACTTGGTTTAGGCTTAGGTCTTAACAACATACAAAAAATTAGAATTTCATGACCTTTTGGAAGGTCGAGCCCTTTTTTGTGTCTAACTAAGAACAAGATTAGAAGGTTATGTGGAAGTAACGCTAAGAAAACATCAAGGAGGTTTCAGAAAGGGAAGAGGGACAACTGATAAGTCTTTACCTTAAAACAAATTATGATAGGATGTTATGAATTCGAAATCTCGATGTTTATGTAATGAGACATAAGATTATCTTTAATATTGTTTTTAGTATGAACAAGTTATTAAAATAAACAATAATTAACAAACGTTTCTTATTCTACTTGTTCCGCCATATTGTTTTTGTAGTAGTGCACACACACCGTACACTTGAACTACCACTATACTATACATCCGACATATGTGCTTTTTGTGGATTTCAAAAGAGCTTACGATACAGTAAATAGAACAAAGAGAACTGGAAATCCCCGAAAAACTAATAAATCTAACAAAAATGACATTGAGAGACACAATAAATAGAGTAAAATACAAAGGAAGAACCAGCGACAGTTTTAAGGTACAACAAGGAGCTCCCTTGTCAACAACTTTATGCCGAAAATGAAATTTAAACAGTTTGGAGGGGAGATAAAAGATTGGCTTCCCTCTTGGCACCAATTTCCAAAAATACACAATGAAGAGAAAATGGACCCTAGTGATAAACTGCACTATTTGTTAATGTCGATCACTCCTAACTCTGTAGCTAAGGAGGTTGTTGGAAGTTCTCCTGCCACTTCCGAGTAGTATGACAATGTAATTAAAGCTCTGAAGGATAGATTTGGGTGGGAAGACCTCCTTACTGAATTTTATGTAAGAGAATTACTCAAAATAATCTTGCAAAACTCCTCCTCTCAAAAGAAAATGGCTTTATCAGTACTGTACGACAAAGTTCAGTCACACTTAAGAAATTTATGTAGTCTAGGTGTTACTGTAGATAATTGTGCTCCCATACTCATGCCTTTGGTCTCCTCTTTTCTTCCCGCCGAAATATTGAGAACTTGGGAGAGAAAAGGAAGGGGCGCAGGATCTAGTTCAAAGGTAATGCTTGAAAGCCTGCTGGAATTCTTAAAATCTGAAATAGAGGGTGATCAAAATATAGCTATGGCGTTGGACGGTTTTGGGTTGACAGTGTCACACAGTCCTAGGGTTGAACAGAACAAAGGGAAGACCAATAATAGAGATAGATTTAAAAATTGTAAAGAAACTACCCAAAGGGAAGTTCCCACTGCTGCGGGACTGCTTATCACTGTTAAAGATCAACCTAAGGGAGACTGCATTTTCTGTTTCTCTGGTCACAGATTACAGGAATGTATCAAAGCTAAAGATATGCCACTAGCAGAGAGACGCAAAACTGTAGAAGAGAAGAAAGCTTGTTTTTGCTGTTTGCGACTTTCACATTCCGCCAAATTTTGCAGAAATGGACCGAAGTGCATAATTTGCAAAAAACCCCACTTCCCTATAGTGTGTGAAGGTATAAAGGAGGTAGACAAGGGAAAACCCGAAGTTCCAAAAGAAGGCACACAGGTAAAGACGATCGCTAGTATATCTATGCTTTGTACTGTTATACTACAAACTTTGTTAGTTAAAATTAAGCACGGTAATCATTAGAATTCAGCGTCCCAAAAATCCTATATTCTTAAAAGCACAGCAAAAGGAATGGGGTATTTACCTGAAAGGTGTGAGCCGATTCAGCACTCATTGTTCGGTGGATACACTATTGAGGTGACAACATGATGTTTATACAATCACTCTTTCTTCGTTAGAAGGTAATTACACATACTCATTTAAAGCTATAGATCACCACAAAATTTGTGAAAATATTGCCCCAATTCCAAGTGGACCTTGGGTAGAGAAATTGAAGCTTCATAACATTTATTTAAGCGACGTTAATACAAATGGTGCAATAGCAGTCTTGCTCGGCGCAGATGTGGTTGGAAGTTTATTAACTGGTAATAGAAAGGAAGTCCGTAATGGGCTGATAGCCTTTCAAACCAAGCTTGGTTGGACACTTATGGGAAAGATCTCAAACGATGCGGACAATTGTAAAGGTCTTTCTATGCTAGTCACCAATATGCTTACTAAGGATGCCAAAATTACTGATTTATGGTCGCTAGACAGACTGGGCATCACAGATCCGTCAGAGAAATTAAGTAAAGTTGAACGTGAAGCTGCCACGCACCAGCATTTTTTAGACTCAGTTAAAATTAATGAAGAAGGTCGTATAGAAGTGCGACTACCATTCATTGAAAATCACCCCCCACTCTCCACTAACTATGGTTTAGCAATGAAAAGGATGAATGGTACGATTAAAAAACTGAAGATTGAGGGATATTACGAAGCTTATCAGTTGGTGTTAAACGACTGGATTAATAAAGGAATAATTGAGGATGTGATCGAGGAACTTGGTGATAAGTCATGCCATTACCTACCGCACCAACATGTAATAAAATTGGGAAGTTCAACACCGATACGCCCAGTGTTTGATGCTTCCGCCCGGCATCACATTAATAGGAACTCTGTAAGTTTAAATCAATGCTTAGGAAAGGGTCCTAATCTAATAGAGAAGGTACCTGCAATATTAGCTAGTTTCCGTATGAACAGATTGGGTATTGTAGCGGATATCCAGAAGATAGAGACTACTTAAGATTCCTTTGGGAAACCACAGATGGACGAGTAATAATATACAGACAATGCAGGGTTGTGTTTGGAGTGTCGCCAAGCCCTTTTCAGTTGGCTGCAAGCATTGAGTACCATTTAGGTCAAGGTTTAGCAGAATGTAAGAGTAGTGTGCAAGACTCTTATCAGTGAATCTAGTTGAACAGTTAAAAGGGAGTTTCTATGTTGATAATTGCGTTACTAGCCTTGATACACAAACGGACTGTTTGGAATTTATGGAACTTGCTAAATCAGTAATGTGGGAACGCAAGTTCGATCTCAGAGGGTGGGAGTTTAACACGAATGATGAAGTTCCACCGAGTAATGTATTAGGATTGCTATGGAACCGTAAGGCTGACACTCTTGAAATAAATATTGGTAACCTTTCATCAATAAAATTAGGAACAGTAACCAAAAAAATAATTCTGAGCGCGGCACATCGTATTTTTGAATGGTATGTGGTGTTTCGCTGATACCTAAACTTTTATTGCAGCGAACTTGGAAACAAGGCACAACTGGGGACCAGGAAGTTGACCCTGAAATAAGTGCGAGATTCATGACTTGGATGGAAGAAATTCGGTTACTCTCTGAAGTGAAGATATCAAGATGGTTACCTGGTTGTACTGAAAGCAAAGTTAATTGGACTTGGTACATATTTCCAGATGCCTGCTTGACGTCGTGTGGCTCAGCTGCGTTTTTAAGGGTTGCGTCTAGAGAAGGAGTCAGACTACAACTTGTCTCTGCGAAAGCGAGAGTGGCTCCAATAAAAAAGCCTTACTATTCCCAGACTGGAATTGCTGGCAGCATCTATTTCAGGCAGACTGTATAAATCTATTGCACAAGATTATGAACTTGATGATATAAAAACTACGTTTTAGACAGATTCTACCACAGCCCTAGCATGGATTGGAAGATGTGAACCTTGGGATGCTTATGTTTATAATATTTAGGGTTAGAGAAATTAGAGAGTTAACGTGTGGACAAGAATGGTGCCACGTACCTGGTACAATGAACCCCGCGGACCTAGTTTCGCGAGGGTCTTATCCTAAGAAATTTTTGAGCACTCGATGGTGGGAGAGGCCTAGTTGGCAGCAGGAAGAATTTGATGGTGTATTTGACAAAAGACTGAAAACTGTTTTGCCTTTCACTGATAAAGATGGCCTTATAAGGATCAAAACTAAAGTATCCAATAGGGTTGATGTTAATGATTTCTGTTATCCGATCGTCCTCCCTAATCATGAGCACCCAGCTGTTTTTCGTTTGATTTTAGATTGGCATCGAGATAATTCACATGCTGGAGTGCAAATGATGACTTCTATCCTGTGGCAGCGTAATTGACTTATTGGAGGCCGAAAAACCGTAAGATCGGTATTAACTAAATGTATTAGATGCAAGAGACATAATGTAAAAAGAGTGTACTCATTGGAACTTGAACTGAAGTTCGATGAAGTTAGCAAAGGTGCTGCTGAACGTCGCCGAAAATCAGTTGAAGAAAATGTCACCCTGAATTCATGTCCAGGAACCTCTGATCCAGATGAGGATGAAGAAAGATCCGTAAAATCTATTGAGTTTCATGAAAGTCCAAAAACCTAATTTTTTTTAATACTTGGGTAGTTTGTTTGAGCTAATAGTATGTTTATTGTGATAGTATTAATTTGTTCTTATGTTATCCTAGAGAATTTCTTATTTTATCTTACTTAATCTTTGCTTATCTATCATTACTTATATTGTAATTGTAATTATTGTTCACTTATGTGCATAATTGTTGAAGTAACATTTTATTGTAAATTTGTCTTTAAAGATAAAGTCCAAATCTAGGTGGGAGGACGTTACGTCATGAATTTAATTTTGGTAAAAAGGTTTCAACCTCCCCACTATTTTGTCAGAAGTAGTTATTGTTAATAATAAATGGGTGGTAGTGGTTTTTTGACTGCTGGAAAAATAATATAAGAATTGAAGTTGTTGGCCCAAAAAGAAAAAGTGTGTTCTTTATTTATAGTTTTGAACCCTTTTTTCTATTAAACAGTGGGTACCAAAATATTTGTAACTAAAATTTGTATAAGTCTGTGACACAAAGATTAGAAACTTGAGAATGGAAGATATTGGGAAGATCTTTGAAGGAAAGCAAACAGATTTAGGAAGGGAGAGAAGATCGAACGTAGAATTATAATTTATATCATCTGTTCAATGACGCAACCAAAAGTAACTTCATAAAAATAAGAAGGCTTCGATGGCTAGGACATTTAGAAAAGATGAACCAAGAAAAAGAAATAAAAAATATATTGACGTGCTTTAGACTTGTTGTTTGAAAAATTAAATAAAATTTTGAAGATTATGAAAGTTGATAAAACGTCACTAAGAGTGTGACATTTTATTTGCACAATAATTTTGATTTGTAACGAAGTTACGTTTATTTTAATTTATCGATACGTATTTCATATTTAAGTTATCACTTATTGTTTGTTGAATTTGCTGATAACCGTTTATGTTCTGGTGTAGAATTATGTGTATTTATCGCTCGCCGCCTGTTGTAATATTTTTATTGAATTGTAAATTTTATTTCTTTAATTCTCCAGTTTATATTGCTTTTTTGGTATGTCATTTATTATGCACAGATGATATTTTTCAGTTATAGTAGTATTTTGTTTAATAGAACAATTGCAGTGTTTTATTGCTCAAAATAATATTTTCTCTTTAACAAATTCGAGATTTTCGCAAAATAATTTTTATTTAATGATGCAAGGTCACAACAAGAGACAACGATATCAAAGAGATCAAGCCTTTGTATCTCTAAAGGTTAATATTGCTTGTGTTCAGAAGCAGTAGTCACGCTTACACGCTGCCGGCATCGAAGAAAACGCTTTTAAAAATGTTACCTTTGCTTTTACGTAAATTCATTTTTGCTGCTTGCTCCTGAACACAACAAATTTGTGCTTTTACTTAATAACTCAATATACAGAGTGTTTCTGAAGTTTCAGGGGTTGGTTCTATACGTCAGTGTAAGCAGAAAATAGTTTTTGTTTTTCAAGTTCGCTTCCTTAAAGGTTACTAACAAAAAACTGCAGTAGGCTGATCTCAAAATGATTTTACCTTAAACAACAAATCAGCCTAGAACTTTTTTTTTTGCATTTAGTTAGATTTTTATAAACATTAAGCATTAGCTCCAAATACATTACATCCTTCAGAAGGTAAGCATAAAAGTTGATTGTCCTGACACTTCTATTATACCACACCAAACTGGTTTTTAAATCTCTAAAGTATGTTCGATTATAATCAACAGTCCGAAGTATATTATGCAATTTAATAGTGTAGTTATCTTGGAAAAACTAAAATAAATAAATCATAATAATTATTACTTACTCCGCAAACATGTGATAATTGCTAAATATAAGATGGCAGTGCACATAAATCAAGAGCTTTACTTATTTTTGGCATGATTAAATAAAGTTACGTAACGAAATGTTGAGAAGTGCGTATCATTGCTGAAACTTTCATCAGACAGGATTTACGTTTCAATGAAGATAAACATTAAACATGCGTTTTCATTTGCTGTAATACAATACTAGTCTACGAGGGTGGTCTGAAAAGTTTCCGACCTCAACGTGAAGATGGCAGCACTCGTAAATAAAAGCTACTGAATTTCGTTGTTCATCTGTTGACAGTTACTCACCAAAGTTTCAGCCATTTTGGACGCGCAGTTTTTATGTAACAGTCGTTTGAGTGAGTTGATGTGAGTTTTTTTGTGAAAATGGACAAAATCGAGTATCGAGCTGTCATTAAATATTTGTTTTTGAAAGGCTATACGCCTTCGCAAATAAAAGATGAGTTGGATTCTGTGTATGGGGACTCTGCACCATCATTTACCACAGTGAAATTTTGGGCTGCTGAATTTAAACGTGGCCGTAAGAGCTTGGGAGACGATGAACGTTCGGGACGTCCAAAAACTGCAACTACCGACGAAAACATCGCCAAAGTTCACCAAATGGTGCTAGACGACCGCCGAATTAAAGTGAGAGAGATAGCAGAGGTTATGAACATGTCAAAAGAACGTGTTTGTCACATATTAAATCAACATTTAGGCATGAGAAAGCTGTCCGCGCGTTGGGTGCCGCGTTTGCTCACGTTAGACCAAAAACGTGTTCGAATGAATATTTCCAACGCTCTTTTGGCGCAGTTTAGGCGAAATAAATCCGAGTTTTGGCGCCGATTAATTACTGTAGATGAAACTTGGATACACCATTATACGCCCGAAACAAAAATACAGTCCAAACAGTGGACTGCAAAGGGGGAACCGGCTCCAAAAAAAGCAAAAACTGTTTTTTCGGCTGGGAAAGTGATGGCGACTGTTTTTTGGGATAGTCATGGAGTTATTTTAATCGATTATCTTCAAAAAGGAAAAACCATTACAGGAGCATACTATGCATCATTACTTGACAAGCTGAAGGCAGAACTTGCGAAAAAAACGGCGACATTTGCAGAAAAAGAAAATCCTGTTTCACCAAGACAACGCACCGTCTCACACCTCAGCGGTTGCCATGGCGAAAATCCACGAATTACGGTTTGAACTGCTTGACCATCCGCCTTACTCACCAGATCTAGCCCCAAGCGACTTCTTTTTGTTCCCTCATCTAAAAATTGCGCTCGGAGGACAAAGATTTTCGTCAAATGAAGAGGCAATCACCTTCGTGAACAATTATTTTGCAGAGAAAAATGCCGAGTACTATTTGGACGGGTTACAGAGATGGGAGCATCGCTGGGAGAAGTGTGTAGAGTTACAAGGCGACTATGTTGAAAAATAAAAAAAAATTTTCAGAAAAAATGTCTTGTATCTTTGTCAGGTCAGAAACTTTTCAGACCACCCTCGTATATCACACTAAGTATATCTCGAGATAATTTACATGACCTTCATTATTTTTCCCGATAATATCAAAAACTTCGTAGTAAACATGTCACAAACTATGTTTCATAACGGTGTCTATTTTTTTAAAATTATTTGAAGTATGTGCTTAATTGTTAGTAAAGTTTCAAAATCGAACTTTTAACAATACTAGGATAGCGACAAAAGTAAGCAGTCGCTATCAAAGAAAGTGGGATGAGTGCCTAAAAAAGAAATTAAAATAACAGTAAGAAAATAGCGGAGATGGCACAATTAATTAATCTTAATTAATATTGAGAATAAAACAAATGAATTTCAAAAGGCATGCCAATTTTAATTTAATTTAGTCATAATCTCAGTTTAGCAACTTTCAAAACCTTCCCTCGTATTAATCTTAATATGTAATAATGCATAAATTATTACTTATTTGCAATCGCATTTAGTGTGAAATCTTCTTATAAATCAAACTTTCCATTGTAATAAACAATAAAAATGATACAAAATAAAAATAATTAAAACGATTGCGTGCAAATACGATCTAAAAAATTAATTAGGATTAAATACATAAATTCCTTATGTAGTTACGTCAAGATATAATTCAAAGTGCGTGTATGTGACATAACTATACAGGGTGTTTTAAATAAACCTTGTTCTTGTACTATTTTGGAAACAAAGACGGATATTAAGACGAAACTATCTGGTACGTATTCTAGTAATCTTTCATCCTAGCTAATCGATTTTCAGAAACATCATAAAATATTGTTTATTATAATACCACTCAAAGAACCAACACTTTATAATAATGTGAAAGTAAAAATTTTCATATCTTAATTTCTTCCAAATTTAACCTCTTGTAACGTTTTAATAAAACGTTTATTTATTTTTAATATTTATTTCTACTAAATCTACTGATTTATTTACTTCCACATGTATAGAATAATTTATTTATATCACTAATTGCACATTTATTAGACGTTGAACCGAGCTTATTCACTTCGTAACTGGTCTCTCCATTCCTGCTTGCTTTTATAATATCGTTTCCTTGTTTCTCTCGATGAACCTAGAAGGTTCGCGCCTTTTCTCGCATATTGGACGGTCGTAACGCCTAGACAGTTTGAGGCTTCTCTGGTTCATTCGATTGGTGCCGCGTTACACTGCCCCCTTCTTAACATTGTTGCGTCTCGTGACGCGGATTTCGCTGATTAGTCCAGCCATGGCTTCTGGATCATGACGTACCTGCATGCTGAACCCCTAGTGCATTTTGAGTTGTTGAAAAAGAAACAATCCACCGTTTTCTGCGACTTCTGAAAGGATGTTCCGGGACTGTAACTGCAAATCAATACTTCCACACCGGCATCCCGAAAAATTACTTTCAACATATTACGCACGGTACGCCGGTCCAACCGATCTAGACCATCTTCAGTTCTTGGCATAGCCGACTTCTTAACCTCGTGCGCTTGGAGCTGTATCTTCAATTTGTGAAGAAACTTCCACAAATCTAATACTTCGGCTTTTCACATAAACGAGGTTTCGTGACCAGATAATAAAAGAATCGCCCTTGGTCTTATAGATAGCAGGTTTTGCCTACCTCGGGGTGTTATAAAGATATTTCTCTCGTGCGACCAAAATTGAACTTGAAGTCGAAGCTATACCTCGGGACATCTGCAAATCTTTCTCCACGCAGTGAGGTAGAGAGTATTCTTCCGCAACTTCAAACAGGTTTCTTTGTTGCTCATGAACAACACCAAAACGAGCTTTCCTACCATTTGAGTAAAATGCCATAAAGTCTGTAAATGGGAATCTTCGATCTTCAATTGCTAAAACATTTGCGCTTCTGGTTTTTCTATATCGACTTCATTTTCGCCTGCATATGGAGGCAACGGGTTGGTGTGCACAACCGTCAGATTTCCCCTTGGTGTTTTTCTGATACGGTATATCAAGTCGTTTATTCGTTTAATGACCTTGTAGGGCCCTTCCCATGCTCTTTGCAACTTCGAAGACAGGCCTCTTCGTCTTTGTGGACTATAGAGCCAAATTAGATTTCCGGGTTGATACCCTCCTGCTTGGGCGTTAACGTCATATCGTTCTTTCACTAGCCATCTGAACATTACAACGAACATTCTCATGAATGGAGTTTAACTTCTTATGAAGGTTATCAACGTAGTCATCAACGACCACGTCATTTTCACTGGGGTTGAAACCCAACTGTAAATCACATAGTAACTGAATTTCGCGCCCGAACAACACTGCAGCTGGGGTTTGGCCAGTTGTTTCTTGTACAGCCGAGCGGTTTGCCATTAGAAACAGATGCGGGTATTATGGTGGAATAACCGACAAGAAAAATCAGTAGACAAATTTAAAAACCCAGTACTGAAGAAAAAATACCAAGAGGAAACAGATAGGAACTTTAAAGAACATAGGCAGACAAATACGGAATGGGACTTGGAAAAGAAACGGAAACGATTTGAAGAAATACTAATAAAAAAAGCAGAAAGAATCTGCGGGAAAAAGATATTTAACAAAAATAACAGAAGAACAAAATGGTGAAATAAAGACCTACAAACAATAGTGAAAAAGAAAAAGAATGCATGGAAAAGATATCTATATGAACCAAGACCAAGATAAAAGTGAATAATAAGAATATGAAACAAAGTTAAAACACTAGCAAGAGAAGCCAAAAAGAAAAGTTGGGAACACTTCGGAAAATAACTAAATCAAGAATGCAAAACAAATAACACATGTTTCTAGAATAAACTGAAAGCGATGAAAGACAAAAGAAGGAAGGAAATAAAGAAGACCGAGGACACAGATACACAACTGAAAGTAGAAACGGTAAAAATTCTACAAGTGTGGAAAGACAATTATAGTGAGAAGTTCAAGAATACTGCAGAAGACCAAACAGGGATAACTGAAGCACAGTAAAAAACCAACAAAGGGAAGGAATAAGTGAAATCAATTGGGCAGAGTTCGAAGAGAGCCTGCGGGACATTAAACTGGGAAAGGCGAGTGGAGCAGACAATATAGCACCAAAATTAATAAAATGGGTAGGGGAAGAAGGCAAAAAATGGTTGCTAGAAATATATAAAGAAGCATGGAAAACAAACAAAATACCAAAAGAATGGAAAGAAAATCTTATTATATCAATCTACAAAAGAGAGGAGGAAACAGACTGTAATAATTACAGAGCGATCTGCCTAACAACGGTAGCATTGAAACTATCGTATACTAGCATAATTGAAAAAAAGATAAGAGAAATATAGAAAAAGAACAGGCAGCATTTAGAAAAAAAAAGACAAACAAATGACAACATATTTATATTAAGAAGTACGATAGAGAAGAAATATGAGGAAGGGGAAGAAATGAACATCACTTTTATAGATCTTAGGGCAGCAGTTGAAAAGGTCAATAGAAAAATAGTATGGGAAGTACTAGAAGAACTAAAAGTACCCTATAAATTAATTCAAGTAATTAAAAGTGTATATAGAAGAGTATAGCTGCATGGAAAGAAATCGCCACCATTTAAAATGGAAAAGGGAATAAAACGGAGACACGGCCTGAGTCCTCTGCCATTCATCCTAGTAATGGACAAAATAGTTAAAAATACAAGAAGAAAAACAGAACACCTGCAAACAACTTTCGGATACAATAATCTACAACCAGTGATAATCGACTCACTACTTTACGATGACGATATCGTTCTAATCGCGGATTTCCAAAGAAAGATACAACTGCTTCTAGATGTATGGATAGAAGAAATAAGAAATATGAAATTGGCAATAAACATAAACAAATGTAAATATATGGTTATCAACTCAAAGACGATTGAAGGAGAAAGACAAGATAGTTTAATATGCAAGGAACAAACAACACCATACAAGTACCTTGCAGTTATGATTACAAACGACCGAGAATGCGATCTAGAAATAGCAAATAGAACAAAAAAAGCAACAAAACTGTACTATGCACTAAACAAAACAAAATCAAACTACAGGTCTGCAATACCATTACTGTACCAACACTATTATATACCACTGGATTATGGATAACTCAGTTGAAACATGAAAGCATGATAACAACGGCCGAAATGAAATATTTAAGAAAAACTGTAGGGAAAACACACCTAGATAGAATTAGAAATGAAGAAATAAGAGACCAACTAAAACAGGAATGAACAAACAAAAATGAACAAACGAAAATTACAATGGTACGGACGCATTACAAGGATGACAAACAATAGACTAATAAAGAGAGTTATACTAGAAGCAAAAAGAGTCAAGAGGACAATGAGAGGAAGACCAAGGAAGACATGGATGGAACAAGTAGTTAAAATAGGAAGCCAGGGGAAAAACATCAAATGAGATGAAACAAGTGGCGAGGGACCGGAAGGCATGGAAGAAATGCTCTCTAACAGAGAGAGCAGACTCCGACTCTCCGGGAGGGCAAAAGGAGACGAAGAAAGAAAAAAAAATTTTAAAAACTCAATAAAAAGATATTCAAATTCATTCAGTATAATCGGGTTCCGAGATTTTTCATTTTTCATGACTAATTGCATTCGACTAAAAAGCCTATGTCCACTTTTTCCTCATTTCGAACCAATTGTACCGGAAAGATGGCCCTGACTTTTTACCGCTTTATTATTTCGTACGAAATGAGGAGCGGCAAAAGTTTGTCTTACGACGCATTAAGTTCTGAAACCGGCCCTGAAACTTAATATTTCGATGTGTATGTACAAATAGGGACCAAATAGCACATTATTTGTCATGACCTAGAAGTATATAAAGTATATCGTCGGTGAAAGTACAAAACCCCGTATTTGCAATTTTTGGCACTAATCTTTTCATTTATTTAAAACAGTACTTGCCTGCGCTTACGTTTACAAATCCTGGCATGCCTAAGTTATTTCGGTATTTATATATATTGTACCATGGATAATACAGGGTTGAGATCTCTATCTAGAGGCAGACTGATGGTAAAAAAGGCATTGTCGATCTTTCAGACTTCTGAGATGGGACAAGAATCTTCTGAGCCAGCAAATAAGCGGGACATGAAGCCTGTGAAGCACCTACTCTACGGAATGAAATTGTAGAATTGCCAGAGATAAACAACGATCAACTGATTCAAGAAGTTTTATGTTCCCAATTAGATTTTGAGCCAGAAATTCAGCTTTATGTTGATCATGATTTAACCACAATCGATATAAGCCAATATGTTGACAATAATGAAATAACTGCCACAAATAGAGATAACGGCACAAACCTAGGACTTGATGAAAAACGATCAAGTTCAGCATCAGATGATCCTGAAAGAAATGCAAACCTCAAAGTGATTGAAAGAACTGGATCAAGTTTGGAAACAGAGAAGGATGTTAAAGAAGACACAGACACAGGACTCAAGCTCAAAACCAAAGATGAAGACAACAATCCAGTAGAAGAATAGAAAGAAGCTAGCCAGAATACTATACGAAAAGATAAAAGCAACACTACTTTTAGCAAAAAGCGTCCTCAGACAAGAAGAGCCAGAGATGAAAATAAAAAAGCTAGAATGCCTGGGGATAATATATCGTATGGGCTTAATGAAAGATCATAATGGGCATTATAAGTTGATGGCTAAGAAAAATAAACGTACTTTAAAACCTGGATGTAATTCTCGGAAATGTCAAATGTCAAAATCCATATTTTGTAATGAATTTGGAGAGGAAGACAGAAAAAACATGTTTGACTCATTCTGGCAATTAACATGGGATATGAAGAAGACATATTTAAATTCAATGGTCGATGTTGTGTCCAGCAAACACAAAGTAGAAAACTTTAGGAGCAGCACTCTCCATTACTATCTGTAAAAGGAATCTGAGAAAAAAAAAGGTCTGTAAGAAAATGTTTTTGCCAACATTAAGTGTAGGAGAATGGATGGTCAAAGAATATGCTAAAAAAGATAGTGGAATGAATCTGCCCGAAGAAAACCTACAGAGAGCTGGTAGAAACGGAAGGAGTACAAATGAATCAAGACAAACCCTACAGAAGTTTTTCTCAGAAATCCCTAAAATGGAGTCTCACTATTGTCGGGCGAGTACAAATGTGCTTTATTTATAGCCCGTATTCAAGAATAAAGCCCAAAAACTATTGTATAAATAGAAAGGAAAATTATCTTTTCAAAACAATTTTTATACAGGAAATGGTCAAAGCCAACATCAAAATCTATAAGCCACGAAAAGACCAATGTGATTTGTGTGTTTCCCACAAGCTAGAAAATATTCCAGATGAGGATTACAGGAAGCACCAAGAAAACGGATGATAAAGAGAAAGCTAGTAGAAACACCATAGAAATAGCAGTCTTTTGTGTAGACGTACAAGTAGTAAAGTTGTGCCCGATTCTCCAAATCAGCGCAATTTCTTATAAAACAAAGCTTTGTGTCCATCATTATACTATTTACAACATGACCACTAAAGATGCAATCTGTTACTTTTGGGACGAGTCCCAAGGCGGTCTTGCAGCTAATATTTTTGCCACTCTCCTCACAGACTTTCTCTCCAATTACCTTTCAGAAAATAAGTCAACAAAAGAATTTATAATATACAGTGATGGTTGTGGATACCAGAAAGGCAGCTCATAAATCGTGATATTTATGTACCTTACGATTACATTTCTGTTTGCAGAGAAGCAAGGAGGGCACAACCTTACCATGTAAAATACGTGAACTATGCTGACTTCAGGGACTTCAAAGGATTTCAATTTTATTCATCTATAAGACCAGGTCGTAAACCTGGAGATCTTCTAGTTAGTGATGTTTGTTCTTACAAATATTCGCCATGTGGCGAAATGTTCTACAAAGTTAACTATATAGATAGTTATGAATCTTTGCCAAAGAGACTGACTACCAAACATAAAAATTTTGTTATTCCTCCATTATACATATCGCAGCCGAAAATAAATAAAGAAAAATATTGACCATCTCCAAAGCTTGAAAAGCGTTCTTGATAAGCAAAATTGGGACTTTTATGTTAATTTACACTCTTAATTTTCTCACTCAATTTGTTACACTTAATAGTGCCTTAAGAATCGAACTTTATTTATTTAATTTATGGCTGTGCTCATTACCTAAGTTTAAAGTGAAATATTTTGTCATACCTACTAGTGCCTTAAGAATTAAAGTATTGTGTTCAGTTGTTCAGTATCCACGTAAATAAAAACTTATTCCTAAGAAATATACAGTGGGTTGCCTAAACATTTTAATCAATAACTCCAGTTTTACGTGATTAAAATGTTTCCTATAACCCACTGCTGTTATTTTACTGTAATAATACTTATTAAATAGCCTATGTACAGGTACTCGTATCTGGGAAAAAAAATCTTATTCGTTGTACAAAACCTCGTAAGAAACAATCTTTTATAAATAACACGTAAAACAAAATAAAATGGCAAATTCATGAACAATCCCCATTTTATTATTCAATATAATTTAGATAGATACAACATCAAAGTCTCCTATCTATAGTTACAAAGTTTTTTTATCTCCTGTAAAACTTTCGTAAATGCACATTCGAGGTTTTGCATTTTCACCGACGATATATAAAAAATATGAGCACATCTGAAATTTTTTGACTGAATGAAAACACGTGATAGATGCTACAAAACTGTTTTCCCAAGCATTCTATCTCCTGATAGCAAGTTACAGTCAATTTTGTGTCGTAAAAGTTGCAATAGTAGATTTGAAATAAATCAAAATATGAGAAGTAAAATTTATTGAGCCACTCGATATGGAATGACAGATATTTTTATTATGTGAGAATACCCGTTAATATTAATTGACACAGGAGATAAAGAATTTTTATATTTTTATGTAGACATAAATTATTGCGTTTTCTGTATCACCTACTCTAATTTTTGTAATAATATTTTGGACGGTAAATTGTATCTTTAATAAGGATATCATTATCAATAAAATAATTATTTAAACTTTATCGTCATTAAAAACAATATTTGTTAAACACATTGTATGGTTGCGAAATGCTCCCGTGATACAAGGATGTTATATTGGTTGCATACTTTAAGGGTTACTGAAATGTGGAAAAAATCAAAGCAGGACAAAATCATTTGTTAAATTAATATTTTCAGCACACCCATGCCTATTATTTATGATTATTATTTATTACGACTTACATTAATATTATAATCATTTATTGTCCTCTGGCATTCTTTACCTTGTAACGAAAGTGTAAGGAATTGGTTCTAAAATATCCAAGTTATTAATATTGTTATTATTATCTTTGAACGTACTTTATATTTCTAGCTATTCAAACAATTATTTTCGATTTTAATTATCCAGGTAATTAAATCCGGTAGTCATTTATGTATTAACAAAATCGAAATTAAATTATTTTACTATCTAGGACACATCCGATTACACAATTGGACCGTTTTGTTACATACGGCTTTATGCAGTTGTCTTAATTAAAACAGGTTTAAATTTTAACCCACATGGTAATAAATTACAAAAAACAACTTATTAGACTTTTCTGTAGTTAATTTGACTTCGATTTGAACAATTACAAATTGTTTTCTTGAAAAAAAAAGGTATAAAAGGATGATGTTACCGTTTATAATATTGTTGTTTTTATTTAACAATGATTTTATGTGTGTTTTTGTTATTTTTGTGTTCTACACAAGGTAAGTTTTTACGAAGTGTCTATTTTAACTTTTAGTAAATTTCTTAAGTCGTTACACATCTATGGGTGTCGTTACCATTATTATTATTTAAATCCTTTATTACTTACGTTGATTAACAGAAATTTTTTAGATGCGTAATTTTATATAATTAAGTCAAAAAGCTTTAGCGCTTTTTTGACAAGCTAAAAGCTTCTTGTAGTGTTTACATCCTTATTAAATCCGAATGTTTCTGTAATAATAATAATAATAATAATAATAATAATAATAATAATAATAATTATTATTATTGATACTATTATTAATTAGTAAGAATTAAAAACTGAGTTTTCCGAAATTTTCGCTGACCCCCTGTATATTAATTATTTTTATACGATTGTTCTACTTCCTACTATCAAATTTAAGTTAATCTTTCTATAGTAATTAATCTGTTTTTACTTAAATTTTATTAACCTTTCATTTATTATTTTCCTTATTCTTAATTTAGTTTTATTTAATTGCAGCGTTGAATTTCTCCGATTTATTATCGCTGTTGGGAAATTCTTTGAGCAGCTCTAAATTAAAATCAATCAATTTTAATTCCTTTATCATCACCCAACTGTTTATGATGATTCGTTACAACCTTGTAGCTTATTCATTACGTACGGTTTTAGGAATTATTCTTAATTATTATCAATTTTCTTCTTGATTAAACTCTTCTAGTTATTATTCAAGATAACTGTATTTTATTTTATGTTAGAAGGAAAACTTAATGATTGAAATTTCATTTTTGTTTTCTTTCAACATTTCAAAAATAGGCCCTATTTGATCGTATTTTGTATTTTAATCGTTCGCACTAGCACCAAAACAATTCTGTTTAACATACAAAACCAACAATACCCTTGGTAGATAAGCGACTCTCAACTCTTTCCAAGGTTCCAGTTAGTGTTATCCCTAGCCAATTTGGATTTGGTCATCTTTCTTCTTCCCAGCTGAGTACAAAATAAAGAGAACCTTGTCCTAATATCTTTTTCAGCTAGGAAACGCCCTTGGACCTTGTTTAGCCGGGACCAGTTAAAAATTCTTTTCGTATGTAACGGAAAGCAGTTCCTTTTGTCAGACCCTCTCATTACTCTTAATGCTTCTGCTACCTAGTCAGTGCAGATGTAAAGCTAGTCATCAAGACATTTGAAATTCTCAAAACGAGAAGTTTCTGTGTTTACTCTAATAATTATGTATTCGAAATCAGTTCTCCCAACACAACCTTTATATTGCATAAAAATCAGCACAAAATTAAAAATAACACGGTCTAGAATGAAAATATCAATCTTAGACTTTAGATTGAGCGATAAAGTTTCATTAGAGGAACAAGATATAGCTAACAGGTGTATGAAGCTCAAATGAAACTGAGCAGGTCCTATTCAAACAAGGAAGGTCATTATGTGTTTTATTCCCCTGTATGGGGGTGAACAGATTTAGGAACTGAAAGACTTCTAGGGTGGATGAAATGATAATTAGAACGGTTGCGGTGTTCATTTACTGGAATCCTTAGTGAGAACAATGGGTCAGAGAATTCGTTTGGTGTTCAAAAAAAATAATGAACTAAATAACCTAAAGAGCAGACAACTATTGACGGAATAAAACAAAAAAACCAGAAGAATTGAAAGAAGGAAGGAAGATCGGTCTCTTCTTAAACTTAACTGTTGATTTATAGCGATCTACAATCTCAAACATTTTGCTTAAGAATTGTAGGTTACTATCATTTGGTGTGACAGATCACTGTGTACAAATTGTTTGTTATAAATTCGTTAATTTCTTTATTGTTACAAACCGCAATTACTTGTTTAGGAACATCACATTTAATACCGTTTATTCCAACGAATATTAATTCAGAAAGTGTGTAAATTCATCTTTAAGATTGTACTTAGAAATTGTCATAGAGATAAAATTCCATTTACTCTTGGTGTGGTGAACTTTCCATTTACCTACAATAAAAACAAAAAAACTAAAATGTACGCTAATCAAATTAGATAATATCAATTACTCTAACTGGAAAGGAACTACTTCTAATAAAAGAAAATGTATGGAAAGTTGTTGCTAAAAAAACCCAGAGATGCTGACAAAAACGAATGGAATTCGAAGAATAACAAAGCTAAAGCTCTTACTGGTTTACTAGTAGAAGATTCACAATTAATTTATATTAGAAAATTTAGAACAGCTAAAGAATGTTGGACAGTTTTGAGAAATCACGACGAAAAATCAACATTGTCAAATGAAGTGTCACTTCGAAAGAAGTTATGCAGAATTAACTAAGATAAAGATGAAAAAATGGAAAACGTTTGAATGAAATATAGCAAAACCTAAATGAAAACTTGGTAGTGGCATTCCCGTTAAAATTAAAACATTTTAAATTTTCATATTTAGTTTTCAGAATAAGAAAAATTATTATTTTCGAAACGTTTAACAATAGCAAATATAACATGAAATTTAAAGAAGTTTTTTATACCTTCTAACTAAATATGGTAAATCCAGGTGGCGCAATCCAAACCATAACAGTTTAGATACATTCCGCATCTCAGAAACTACTAATCCTATTAGGGATAGGACTTTGGGGGGGGGGGAGGTTTACAGAAGATGTGTGCAAGACCGACCGTATTTGCTTTTTTGGCACAGATGTTGTCGTATTCCAGACCGTTCACGACGTGTTTGCAAACAAAAGTGAGCGCGACCAGTCACCACCGAAGGCAGTCACATCTTTTGTTATTCTGAGAGACTTAGAATCGGATCACCGCAGGTGCGACGACGGAGGCCACAGCCGTCGGCCCCCAGCAGAGTCACTAAGAGGCTGAGCGAGGGCGTAGAGGTGATGCAGCTGACCTTCGCGTTCGAAAAATTTTTGTTTTCCAAATTCTACCGTTTCATTAACAAGATTAGTTAGTATAACTCTATAAGAGCGCCGAACAAGACTTTGGAAATGGAAATGTCTTCTTCTTCTTTTTCTTCTTCTCAGTATTCTCCTTGTGCTCTAACAGGGCGTCGGAGGGTTGGTTATCGTTCACCCAGCTCTTCCATACCTTCCCGTCCTTTGCCATCTGCCTCGTCTGTTGTATTGTTTTCCCCTTTTTTCTTCCAATCTCCTGACTTATTTCCCTTTTTCCCAATATCGTGTTGTTTATTGCCTAGTATATTTTCAATGCCTTTCTTGTCCTACTTGCTAATTCTAGCTCAAGTTTTCTATCTTCTGCAAACATTACTCCCAGGTAATCAGTCATTTTTATTTTGACAATCATTGTTTACACACTTACACAACTAAATACAAGTTAATTTGAATTTTTTGCAACTACAAGCCATTGTACATCCGATGGACATGTACAGGGCTGAATCAAAGACTCTGGCAAAGGTCGCTTCTTCATTTGTCTGGGGTACAAGTTACCATTTCTCTCTTCATAGGCAAATGAAGTGAATCAATAGACTGAAATTGTGTTGGATTAGTATTTGAGAGGCTAGCAAGGGTGACGAAGGGGAGAGTGGAAGTTTGTGTTTGCGACGGGAGCCAATTGTGGGTTAGGGTGCTGAATGAAAAGCTTGGGGTAGCTTGTGTTTGGTGTGCTCGTGTCTAGATGACTCTTGAAGGTAAAGATTGACGCGAGGTTTTTCAGTTGGGAATATTTAATGAGTATAGAAAAAAGACGAGAAGTAAGTGGCAGTATGGGAAGTATGAGCTAGTCATGCTGTTGCATTATGTTTACTTTCGCTTGAGTAGTTTAAAAGACGCTTGTCTTTTGTGATATTCTACCGTGTGCTTCTCTTTCACAGATATCAGACATGTTGTGCTAAGCCTTTGCTTTAATAACTTTTTCATTTTCTAAACGCTAAACGTGATACTTGATCAATTTACAGGGAAAACTTCCTACTACGCTCACCCGTAGCTTAAACTTTCATGAAAATTAGGAATTATCTCGAAACACTGCAACTGACACCGTCTTCGATGCAACACTTACATTTTGTTTATCTGCCCCCACTGAATTCTCTCTGTTTAACCTAATGTAAGCCTTAAAATTCATAACTTTTTTATTTATTGAACGATAGACATGAAACTTGCATACTATATAGGGAAAGTACCTTCCTAACAGGATCTTTTAAGACCAACCAAATAAACTTTCTCGTACGCTCACTAGTGGCGAATTTAGCAACTATTTGAAACATCCCGTGTATACGGATGAAGATATCTGCAAGCAAAAAATTGTTTCCTACTTTACCGCCAACGGTCTTCTTTATGTTGCAGTCAAATTTCCTATGGCTGGCCACCCCTGAATTTTCTCCATTTAACTCAATGTAAATTAATATAGAATGCAGAGGTCTCTTGCAAGAGCTCTGCTGCCTTTGCGTATTTCCCCATCTGGGGTGCTTTAGTATTACCGTACCGATGAAGGTTCCAGCTACCTTTCTACCTGAAGAGGAAGGGCGTTAGTGGCGTACGACCTCATCGATCTTTATTTAAAAATCGAATGCATTGGTTATGGGGATGCATGCCGCCCCAAATTACCCTCATTTAAAAATTTACTCCCATGTAAGTCTGACGCATGTGGTAGATGTAGTACTACGCAGTGCATCGATTAGTACCTGTTTCGCGATTAATTATCTATAAATAAGCACTCCAAGTGGCGTTAAAGGGGGTTCCGGTATCCCCAGCTCTAGACACAGGATTTTCGAATTTCTGAGATTTTTTAATTGGAACGTGTGTAGCGGCTTAAGCCTATACTGACGCTATTAATTTCATCCCCCGATCTTCTTTTGTGTCGATTCCGCGTTCCATTCTGCACTAGTTTTGGTTTGTTGCTTTTTTCTACTTTGTATAACACGCACGCATGGGCGTGGGATTCCCCTGCGAACAGCTGATTGACTCTATCATTGCAAGATACCGCTTAGCATACCAGTGGGTTGCCTGGTAGCAGTTGTGTAAAAAGCCAATTCTGTGTAAGTGTTCAGTGTCGTGGTTTATAGCAGTGTTTGTATACACAGGATTACACAATATCTTTTGGATTAACTAATAGATAATACTACATGGGCAAGTGAACCTCTGTTTCGATTTATTTATATTTATGTTATAAAAGAACACAGCAAGGGTTCCTCATTGCATAAACACAAGTTTATTTCTGCATATAGAAACTGTATTTATGTATTAATTCCGTTAGATTTATTTTAATTCCGTATTTAATAAGTTAGCTAGACAGGTTAATTATGATTTATTTACCTTCGGATTCATATTTGTAATATTTCGGTTTCGTTATTCATGTGGATGTTGAAAAGTTTCTTATTAGTAAACTTGTATTGCTTTGTCAATAAAAGAGTCCGTCATACTAGACACGAAAATATTTCCTGTCAATAATAATAGGCTTTCGCATCATAACGATTTTGTTGTTAACGAAATACTGCCTAAAATTAAATTAGGTCAATTTTATCTTTGTTGTTTACCATTATTTTCAAACAGATGACTGATCTACATATATATAATCTTGACTTTTTTATACCCGTAGGTGTAAGGTAATGTTACTAGTCACTGTCACTGTTGTCATCATGAGTCTCTCGTCTTTGTTCATAACAGCTTTCACTCACTTCCACTATGTTTACTTTCCGTGTACAAACTTTCTCCACTACCTTAGCATCCTCTTTTGTTACACCCTTTTTTCTTAAAGTTTTCTCAATGTTGTCCTCCCACGTTTTCGCTGATCTCCCTCGCTTCTTCTTTCTGGTACTTTCTCGACTATTCTGTTGTTGTTCATTCGAACCATATGTCCGAACCATCTCAGCTGTGCTTTTCCCACTCTTTCGAGAACTGCTTCTGCTTTTAATTCTTTCCTCACATTGTTATTTCTCACTCTGTCTAATCTCGTTATTCCTAATATTGCTCGTAGGTACTTCATTTCCATGGTCTGCACTTTACTTGCCTGCTTGTTTGTAAGGTTCCAGCTTTCACACTCGAACGTCAGAATTGGCACAAAAACCGTTTTGTATACACTCATTTTTGTCTTCCTAGATAGTTCTTTCTTCCTTACACATGTGTTTCTAACTGAATGATACATTCTTTCTTTTCAATTCTAGCTGTAGTTTCTGCTTCTTGACTTCCTCTATTATTTATTTGTACTCCTAGATATTTAAATGTATTGACCTGCTCTAGTTTTATGCCATTTAACTCTATGTTGACTCCCATGTGATCTTCTCCTGTCACCATAATTTTCGTTTTATTTCCATTTATGTTCAAGTTCCTCTTTTGGAATGCCTCATTCCATATCTGTAAATTTTTCCTTAAGTTGTTTTCCGTATTGGCAAATATTACAATATCGTCGGCAAATGCACAGACTTCTACCCATTCTGGTACTGAGTTCCTGTGTCCTATATATAACTTGTTTGTACTTATTTTGGTTTCTTTTATAACAACGTTGAACAAGACTGGGCTTACGACTCCGGTTTGTCTTAGGCCTTCCTTTACTGAAAACTCTTCCGATTGTCGGTTGTCTGTTCTTACGTAATTTCTAGTATATTTATACAAACTCATTACTGCCATTTTTAGTTTATTACATACATTCCTTTTCACTGGACTTTCCTTGACTATGTTTCTCTTTACCATATCAAATGCCTTTTTTAGGACTATAAAGGCCATGTAAATTTTTCTACTTGATCTCTCTGCCCTTTCTATTATTTGTTTGATGGTAAATATGTGGTCTTGGATTTCCTTGACTTTTCTGAATCCATTTTGGGGTTCTTCTATCTGTGCCTCAATCTCCTTCCTCAATCTACCTCCTAAAACTCTCTCATACACTTTAGCCACTATACTCAGAGGGTAATGCCTCTGTAATTTTTGCAACCTGTCTTACCCCATTTTTATGTACTGGTATTAAGATGCCAATTTCCCAGTCCTTTGGTACTTCGCTTTTGTCCCATGCTTTGTTAAAAATTTCAGTAATCAACTTTAGTCCCTTCGCCCCTAAGTTTTTTAGCATTTCTGCCGTAATTTGGTCATGACCGGCTGATTTTCCTTTCTTTAACATCTTTATTGCTTCTGTTACTTCGTTTAGCTCTATTCTTGTTCCTTGTTTTATCCATTCAGTTTCATACTCACTTACTTCTTCATTTCTTAGAAGTGTTCTTGTTTCCATAACTCCATGATTTTATTTTTATTTATGTTTTTCAATTGTTTCAGTTTTGGTTATTGCTATCCCGTTTTTGCATTTTTTAGTATCTAGTAAAATAATTTCTGGTTACTATGGTAATCTTCTTGCATCTTTCCTCCAAAGTCCTCTCAAGATTTCTTCTTTACTTCCTTTACCATTTCTTTTACCTTATTTCTCTGCTCTTTGTATTCGTTATATCTGCTATTAGTACTTTCAGCCAGGTAACGCTTCCATTTCTCTTTCTTCATTTTGACTTCTTTTTTGATTTCTCCGTTCCACCAAGGTGTCTCTTTTCTGTTTTTATTTATCTTTCTCTCACCAGTTTTGCACTTTCTCTGACTGTATCTTTAAAATAATCCCATATCTGTTCTATGTCCATCTCTTCTATGTTACATTCTTCAAACTTTGCCTCAGTTTTTAGAGTGAATTGTTGTGCTGTTTGTTCTTCTGCTAGTTTATATGATTTTATTGCTTTTTTTCAGGACCATTGCACGACAAATCTTTTCTTTCTTTGTTACCATGTTGTCTTGAACTATGTTTTCTTATGTTTGTTTCAGCCATGTGCAAGAAGTGGTCACTATCTACTTCTGCACTTCTTCTAACTCTTACATATCGGATGTCTCTTCTATTTTCTCTATTTATTAATATATAATCTATAATTGATTTCTCATTTCGGCTAGTCACTACTTTGGTGTATTTATGGATTTTCTTGTGCTTGTAAAAGGAATTTGTAACTACCAGGTTATTTTGAATATATAAGTCTATTATTCTTTTCCCATTGTTGTTTCTGATATTTTCACCGTAAACCCCTACTGCTTCTTCTGTATTTTGATCTTTCTTCCCAACTCTCCCATTAAGGTCACCCAAAACGATTATTTTCTCATTCTTATTTTCAGTTGTATTTGAAATCGTTTCCTAGAATTTATCCTTGGTTCCGACTCTTTCATTCTCGTCAGGGCCATACACAACCATGATATACACTTTTCCATCTCCTTCTATCTCGAACTCTAGTCCTAGAATTCTTTCCGAGATACAATCCCATTTCTTTAAGTATTTCCTCATATTTTTTCCACTATATATTCCACTCCAGCTTGTGCTCTATTTTCGGGCTTTACTCCACTAAGAATCATTATATATCCGTTTTCTACTTCTATATCTTTGATTTCCTTCTTTTTGGTTTCCGTAAGAGCTAATATTTTTATATCTCTCTCTTTAAATTCTTGTATTACTTCTCTTTCTTTTCCATTTAGTCCTCTTGTGTTCCATGTTGCAATGTTCCATCCTTTCATTTTTATGTTATTTCTTATTTTATGATCACCCCCATATTTTATTTTCGTTTTTCCATTCATGTCCTTTTCCTTTGCCTGGTCGTTCACCGTGTAATTTGTTATAGCTTGCTGTTTTAGTCTTTTGGATTTACTTGTTCTAGCCTATCCCTGACTTTATTCCATTTCCATATGATGCCGTTTATCGTTATTTTGTTGTAGGCAATTTGTACTTACTTTCTATTTTCCCTTCCTTCTTTGGCCCTTTTTCTTATATGTCTCTGTTTTTCTCTTTCTTGTTTCGTTAAGTCATCGTTAATGTAAATTCTATCGTCTTTAATATTCTTTAATTTATGTTTCGATTCCATAATCGTCATTTTGTTTTTTTCGTTTTCCAATTCAATTAAATATGTTTTTCTCCCAGTTTAATAGCCGTTTTGACTTATACTGCCACCTCCAAATGCGTGTTTAGGAAATTTCTTGCCCCTTCTTTCAGTCGAGTGGGGTCTTCACTATCAATTTTTAGCCCATTCATAACAATATTGTTCTTCCTTTTCTCTTTTTCTACCCATTCCATGTTGTTTTTAATTCTCTCCAGTTCTTGCTTGATCTCCTTGTTTTCTCTTCTTATAGTTTCGTTTTTCATTTTTAGTTTTTCCACTTCTTTGTAATATTCTTTTTGTTCTTCCCTCACCTGTTGTAATTCTTCACCCACCTGTTTAATCTCGGCTTTTATCTCCATCTTCATTTCATGCATTATTTTAATTAACGCATCTAGCTTTTCATCTTGTTGATCTGCTGTTTCACGGGAGATCTGGGTGTTTTCTTACTTCTATCAAAATATCCACTATTTCCTCTGTCTTCTTTTCTTTTCTTTTTTGATTGCTCATCCGAAGAGTCGCCGCTGAACATTTTGCGTCTATAACTGTTCACACTAGCGCTTTAGCTACCAAATTTTAAATACTGTTTAGTCCCGCACAATTTGTATTTCTATTTATATACACTCTCGGCTTCTAAGTTTGTGTTTACATGCACTTCCTTACTAGCAGAAATTGTTTATCAATTTTGTTTGTTTGGGTACGCTTCTGCCTTGTTTGTGCACTCTGTTTATCGTTTCGCGATAAGAGTGCGACTATTTATCGGTTTATACTGTTCATAATTTTTCAATAACCTATTTATTTAATAATTTCACGTTTCGCCGTTTAATTTATTTACATATAAGCACTTTATTTAATAATGATTCTGTATCTGCACTTTTTGCGTAATTTTAAGCACGTAACCGCCCGAAATTCGAGTTAGACTACGGAACCGAAATTGACGCGTTTATTCCGTGCTAATCCAGGACTGGACTGACTTACATATATTTTACAATTTGTTTGTACATTATTTGTAACCAGCGTTTTATGTTTTCTGCAACATTCTTAATATTACTTAACTATTTTGTTTATATGTGTATTGTTGTTTATGCTGTTGAGACTATTTGCGTGTGCCTTGTTATAATTTCAATTATCGTTTTCTTTCTCCATCGCACGCACTATTACTATCTGTTCCAGGCAACATTTAGCACCTGGAGAACGCTGTCGACGGCTACCGGCTGGTTATGCTAGCGGTTAGTTTTATATGTACAGGGTGGTCCAAGATTCCGCTCTAGTAAGATAATAGCTTAATGTTAGGAAATAGAAACAAATTGAGAGCAGCAAGCAACATGGTGCCTCTGGAAGCATAACCTAAAAATATTTTGAATTATACAGGGTGTTCTATTTGTTTGTGGCAGCATCTTACTTTATTTTTTCAAATGGAACACCTTGTATATTACTTCATTTTTGGATTTCCTATTACATTTAGATTCATTTTTATTAACTATATGTTTGGTCTAAATTGCGTCGTTTTCGAGATATTTAATATTTTTTGAAAAAATTTAGTTTTACATTGTTTTAGAAATTTTGATATATCTCTGGAACTAAACAGGATACGAAGATACGGTTTGATCACCGTGTCAAATACAGGTTGCTACATCGATTGTGTTACAAATGACTTTGTTAAAGATTACTATGATCCTATTATGGACCATTGAAAATGAAGATCTTCAATCATGGATAACTTGATATTTTTAAATTAAACGATATGAAAATTTTTGTATAATCAGACTTAAAATTTAATTGCTGCGTTAGCTTGTTGTATGTTGTCATCGTTGTCGTATTGTGTATAATTATGGGAATTGGTGTCGGCGTTCGCTCGACGTTGGTATCAGTAGCGGTAAATACTTCGTTTTGTATTGTGGTATCCTGAATTGTAAGTGGGTCAACTGCGATATGTAAATACGGTGGTAGGTCAGAGTCTTTTGCGGTCGTATCACAAAACGACATTGTCTGATAGATTCTGTATGAAGATGTGCGCGGTCTCAGAGGTGGGCGATAGCGATAGTGAGTTGCGTGGCTTGAACGCGGCCTGATGTTGTAAGTCGGTTTCGAGATTTTGTAGTGTGCGTTCTATAGTGGTTTCCAAGTTGCCAAACGCGTGTTATAAGTATGTTTTAGTGTGCTCTTAGCGCTCATAACGTGCAAAGCACGAAGCCTTCACCATTTGCTACGTCATGGGTCGCAGGGGCATAGCGGTGAACTAAGCGTAGCGGATTTAAATAAAATACGGGATCGTAGGTACGGATTATTTATTAAGGACAAGCAAAAGGTACAAACGGATAAAAGAATAAAGCAGTTACAACGACAGGATAAAATAATAAGCAATAAAATAAAGTTAACTTACATGGTCATCGTAGGATCGAGCAGTATCTTTTCTAGGCGGGCTCGTTGGTTGACGGAGGCAACTCTGCTGTTCAGCTACTCAGCTACTGACTACTCCCTCAAGGCATAGAACATGTATACAAGTAGAGAAGATCAAAACATCCTGTACTTTCAAGAGATATAGATCATCCGTCAACCACCGATATCCTGCATAACACGGGATGGGATAAAGTGTTATCATTAATAGCTTCTTATTATTCTAGAGAAAAGTGAGTTCACCTTGACGTCTTTAGGATGAAAAATATGTTTATAATTAGAGATGTTTTCATACTGCTCAATCCTTACGTGACAATACTGATAGTTGTAAGTAAAGATCTTTGTTCATTGATAATTGCTCTTTGTTTTGTTTACAAATTTCATAATGAAATCTGTTTGGTTAAAAACAAAATATCACTAGTTCTAAATTGTTGATATTTACTTTATTACTAATATAGTTAACTGTAAATTAAAATAAAATCTGGATGACTTCATCTCTACCTTGAGTTTCAAGACCTGGTTTGTATAATTTTTCCTTGCTTCTTGAACTGCAATAAAATGTATTGACTGGTTTTTCTCTTTCTTTGTTTTTTTTTGGTTATTATTAATAAATAGTAAATCTGCCCTGAGCTTGTATTTTCCTCAAACTTAAAGAAAATACTGACGCTCAACTTTTTGGTATATTTGTTGTTTCTTTTATTTATTGAATAGAATCGAATGGTGGATTTGTTATTTATTACTGTATTTGATATCCCAATCTAAGTTTAAAGTTGTCTGACACCTACGACCCAAGCGGGGTAAGTTCTATAAAACCGGATTGCTACTAGGATGAGTAATTACTTTTGTGACGTTCGAATAAGTAACTTTTTAAGCTGGTTACACTCTTCTACATCAAAATCAACACTTGAATTAATGAGATGAATTTGGAAACTGCCGGAGCTACCCTCCTACGGAAGAGGCCTTAGATCTAGACAGACATAGTGTGCTTGATAACTAAAGAAACTCTGACGAATAAGATAGATTTAAAGGTTGAACCGCCACCATTAAGTTGCAGAAGCGCGAAGAATTCTTATTTGTAAATAAAATATTTACGCACATCCTAATTGGACAATGAAAAATATAATTTTGCAAGACAGAAGAGAATGTTTCCAAAGCGAGTAATAGACCTGTTTGGGTCTTGCCTGATTAAAACTTTCTTTCAATAGAAAGTGCAAGATGCTAAAATTAATATAATAAAATGTTATTTAATACTAAATAATATGACACTTAACAAAATTTATGATGTCTATCTGTTTGAAAATATAAAAGATAAAGTGAATTTTCAAAAAATATTTCTTTTTCTAACATTCCAGAAGTCTATAAACAAAAGCGGAGAAAAAACTACTAAGGTATTTCCATTGTTTTATGTCGATCTTGTGCAAAAGAAAAACAACAAAGAAATCTATAACATCAAAGAACTTGTCGACTGCAAGATAACCGTAGAACCGCCTAAATAAAACAATAGTATTCCCCAATGTACTAACTGTCAGCAGCTTGGACACACAAAAAACTTCTGCAGCAGAGAAGCAAGATGTGTCAAGTGTGCTGGTAAACACCATACAAGAGAATGCAAGAAACAACGTAATAGTGTAGCAACATGTGCACTTTGCAATGAGAAAGGACACACAGCCAACTATAAAGAATGCGCAGTGTATCAAAAGAAAAGGAAAGAACTGCAGTCAAAAAAAACTACAGCGGTACAACGGTTGCAGCAAGTAACTAACAAGCCACACAAGCCTGTAACGCCACATACCATGGTACACAACGAACCACAAGAACCAGTAAAGCCTTCAACCTCTGGAACCTACGCTAATGCCACCAAAAAGTCCAACGACAAACAAACTGAAGCAAAAAAACAAAAACCTGCAAGTGACGAGCCTACCATCAGCGACATGATGAAAATGCTCACCGAATTTCAGATTGAAATGAGAAAGAATTTTAGTCAGTTATCCAAGAGGGTGGAAAACTTAGAGATAACCAAAATACCCCAAACCAAGTCAAGCAGAAACAAACATGAATAATCCGTTCCTGCGCATTATAACGTGGAATGCAAATGGGCTCAATCAAAGAGCCCAAGAACTAGAAATCTATCTGCGAACAAACAATATAGACATAGCTCTCATTTCTGAGACACATTTTTCAAACAAAAATTTTATCAAAATACGTGGCTATGACTCCTACTGGACTACACACCCAAGTGGACAGGCTAGAGGAGGTACCGCGATCATAATCAAAGAAAATATTCAACATTATGAACGAGAACACATTCGCAAACCTTACATTCAAGCGACTGTCATCACAATCCTACGAAATGGAGCTGACCTTAACATTGCTGCAGCATATTGTCCACCTGGACATACCCCAGCAAGAAATGACTTCATCGACATCTTTAATTCTCTCGGTCCGAGATTTATTATCGGTGGCGACTACAATATCAAACATACAGCATGGGGATCAAGATTAATATCACCTGGAAAAGGTAGAGAATTTATTAAGTGCTATTAACCAACTAAATTGTGATCATCATTCCTCACGCAGACCGACCTACTGGCCTACAAATGTGAGAAAGACACCTGATCTATTAGACTTCTTTATATCAAAGGGAATTGGATCAAATTATATTGAAGTAGAAGGCAGTGATGATCTAACATCAGATCATACCACAGTCCTTCTATGCCTCAATGCAAATATTATCAAAAAGAAAAGAAAAACTAATCTCACAAATAAGTATTCAGATTGGGACATCTTCAGAGATAAACTGGAAGAGATAATCAATTTAAAAGTAAACTTGAAATCTAGACCTAGAATGGCAATCTAGGAATTTTATTGAGAATATCAAAACAGCAGCAAGAAAAGCTACCCCTGAAGCAAAAGAAACTCCCATATGTGAAATAAAATATCCTGCTAGTATTAGGGAACAAATTAAAGAAAAGGAGAGCCAGAAGGATATTGCACACTATCCGAAACCCTACTGATAAAACAGAATTCAACAGAATAAGCAATCAAGTCAGAGAAATGATTAATACATACAAACAAAATTGCCTCGACGAGTACTTAAATAACCTCAGACCGGAAGTGGACAAGGAATACTCATTGTGGAAAGCGACAAGAAGATACAAAAGGCCCGTTACTCGTGTCCCTCCCATAAGAGACACTCAAGGTAACTGGCTACGAAAAAACGGTGAAAAAGCTGAATTGTTTGTGCAACATCTAGCAAATACATTCCAACCACACGAAATACAGTCTGATATCCAAACTATATCAACTTATCAACCAGAAATAGCATTCAAATTGTTCACACCAATAGAAATAGCAAAAGAAATAGATCAAAATCTCAATCCAAAAAAGGCACCAGGGATCGACGAAATATCACCTGGGGTGTTCAAAGAACTGCCAAGGAAGGCCATTATCATTCTTACATATCTCTTCAATGCCTGCTTACGCTTGGAATACGTTCCTGAGTGCTTCAAGATGGCACAGATAATCATATTAAAAAAGCCAGATAAGCCAGACGAGGAAGTTGGATCGTATAGACCGATTTCACTTCTTCCAACAATTTCAGAACTATTCGAGAAACTATTTTTAAAGCGGCTTAAGCCTTTAATAAACATCCCGGACTTCCAGTTCGGATTCCGAAATAAACACTCAGCTATCGATCAAGTACATCGAGTCATCAAAGTCATTGAACGAGCTTCTGAAGAAGGGAAATATTGCTCTGCAGTATTCCTTGATGTGTCGCAGGCGTTTGACAGAGTGTGGCACAAAGGTTTAATCCTCAAGATGAGTAAAATGCTACCCAAAAGTTATTGCAGATTGCTAGAATCATACTTAGCTAATCGGCAATTTCGAGTGATGCACGAGGATGCCAAGTCAAAATTTTATCCAATAAAAGCAGGCGTACCGTAGGGAAGTGTGTTGGGACCCCTTTTGTACCTGCTATATACTGCTGATATTCCAACATCAGATGAGACATTCACCGGAACCTTTGCAGATGATACTGTAATCATGGCGGTAAATGAATCACAATCAATAGCAGTTAAGAAAACTCAACGCACACTGAACAAAATCAACAGATGGACAAAAGACTGGAAAATCAAGCTTAACGAGCTGAAATCAGTCCACGTCACATATACGCTGCGGCGAAGAAATTGCAGTCTAAGAACATATCTCAACGAGGTACCAATCCCTCAAGCAGAATCAGCAAAATATCTTGAGCTTCATTTAGATTCAAGATTAAACTGGAAACACCATCTAAGAAAAAAAGCTGAACAAATTCGCATTAAACAACGACAAATGTATTGGCTGGTTGGACATTATTCTAAAATGAATCTTCATTGTAAAAGAACTATTTATCTATCTATATTCAAACCGATATGGATGTATGGGATACAACTTTGGGGTTGTGCACATAAATCTAATCGAGAAATAATACAAAAATGTTAAAACAAATTTCTGAGGATGATCACCAACGCGTATCGATACGTAACCAATAACGAAATACATAACGACCTCAATATACCCACGATAGAGGAAGTCATCAAGGAACGAGCCAATAAACATGAGATTAGACTTCTCAATCATCCAAACGTGGAAGCAATTCAATTATTGGACACAACCAATGAAAGAAGAAGACTGAAGCGAACAAAACCGCATGAATTATGTAGATAAAAGACGTAAAGAGTACTATTGGCAACTAAGCACTGGTTAAGTATTTCCACACAAGTCTTGTTTAATATAAACACAATTCATCTGTACTAATAAATTAATTATATTAAGATTGTAGTAGTCTACCTGAATAAAGGTGTTTATTAAAAAAAAAAAAAAAAAACATTCCTGTTTTTAAATCTACCTGAGATATTAAGAAGTTATTTTTTAAATATAGATGTGTTTTACTGAAGGCGGAGTGATATTCAAAATGCGCCCAAAGAAATATTAATTTAATAAACAAACAAAATTTAATAATAAAATAAGATTTCAAAAATTCTGCAAGATTTATTAATTCTTATCCGCATTTGTAAAATTCTACTAGAATTGTACTGGGTTGATGTGTAAATAATTGTTTGAAGAAACAAATACTGCAATAAACATATGGTAATTTTAAGTTTTGTGTCTGATTTCTCATTTAATAGTACGTTCATACTTCTGATTCATGCCCAAGGCCTGCCTACGGGCAAATAACCATGCTTTGTCTTCTCGACGCGCAGATCTTACTTTCCAACAAGGCTTCTAAATTAACCTTAAAAAGTTTACTTTAATCTTTATCGACCACGTCCTGGATTTCTGTCTCATGACGAGTTGAAACACGCTTTACTAATACAAACCGTTACCAGAACAAACCGCTACTTGAAAACACTAGTATGCTTGCACTATCAATAGAAATACTAACGATGAGTCTAATGCTGCCTATATGTAAAAGAGAAGAATATTTTTTTATAACTCATTAACACAGTTCTTTATCAGCTTGCAAGAAATGTTAGTTTTGTCATGTTTAAGCAAAAGCTATTAATGACTTTCCTTTTTTAAAGTTTGTCTTTTATATGTTACAGTTATCCCGACTCGCGATGGTTTGGTTTCTCTAACAAATCCTCTTCTAGGAAGAGAGTCAAGACTATATTCCCACTCTTCAAGATTTCAGACATCACAGGATGCGTTCAATAAGTATCTGGCAAATCAAGATGCAGATTCCAGACCTAGGAAAACCTTTTCAGCTTCTTTGGGAAAAAGTAATTTTACAGCAATTAATACTAATGCATCCAATTTATTTAAAATAGGTTTTAGTTTCCATAATGGCCCCCTTCGTTCAATTACTGCTTTGCAAAATGTACCATCAAAAAGTGACTTTAAAGAAGAGAGCTTAAATGATAAAGTTGCTATGCAAACTTCTGACACTTCAAAATTCCCATTAAGGAATCAACTTCTATCTAAAATGACAAAGACGGAATCACCAAAGAGGTCTCTTTGTATGAATTTTAAAAAGTTAATTGATATTCTGAAGAATAAACCTCAGCATTTAAACAAAAACAATTTAATTTCTTTGTTGAGGGATGTCATTAATTATTTTAAGAGACATGTCATTGTGGATCAACCAAATTATCAAACATCAGATAAAAGAGCACTTCCTTTGTTACTACTACAAAAACTAATTGAGTTATTAGAGGATAAATTTGAAGAATTGTCGGTTACCGAATTGAAGCATTTGATGGATATTTTCGGAGATTTTCAGAAAAATGCCTCTGCTTACCAATTATATGGTTCACCTCTAAAGAATGACACTTTTACAATTTTAAATAAGAAACCCACTACACTGCTATCATCAAAGTCTAAAGACAAGCATTTAACCAAGAACGATTTGATTATCTTAATCAATGATGTTTTTGATCATTTTCAGAGAGAAAATAGTAGCGGCAGGCCACATGAAAAATCGCTTTTATTGCCGCTGTTAAAAAAGTTGACCTCATTTCTGCAAGACGAATCTCAAGGTGTAACAGCAAAAGATTTTGAGGATTTTCAAAAAAAGAACTCAGATATTGAAATATCCCCAGATATTAGTACGACACTTCCTTATAAAGTATATTTTCCAACAACACCATTACAAAATTATACAGCAAATCCAAAAACCAAACCACAACATTTGGATGATGACAAATTAATTTCTTTATTAAATGATTTAACAAAAGATGCTTCCCTTTACCAGTTAGGTTATCAACCTTTACAGGCTGATATTACTACTACAATTCCACACAATGAATCCATTCCATTCCTACCACCACAAAGTAAAAGCGATCATTTAATCAAAAATGAATTAACTTCTTTATTAAAGGATATTTTTGATCATTTCCGGAACGGTTCTTCTTCGTCTTACAAACCTACTTCTCATTTTCTAGCGGGCACTAACCTTGAAGTACCATTTGAAAATTCACTTCAACTTCTGCTAATACAAAAACTAATTCCACTTCTGCAAAACAAATCTCAAGATTTAACCTTGGAAGATTTAATATCTTCACTAAAGAATGTTGTTGATGATTATCAGAAAAGGACCTCCTCAGTTAGTAATATTACCTTACCATACAAGGTATATTTCCCTACGTTGGCACTACCGAACGCTACAGAATTTCCAGAGACCAGACCACAAAATCCTAGCAAAGACGAATCACCGCCTCTTTTAAAAGATCAATTGGTACAAAATAAACTCCACCTACAAAAGTTATTGCAAAAGTTAACTGAAATTCTAGAAAGCATACGTGAAGATCTAAACAGAGACAATTTAAAATCTTTGTTAAAAGATATTTCTGCTGGTCAATCAAATATCAACTCTACAAAGCCATATGAAAGTTTTTCTTCATTATCACAAAAACTAGTTGAGTTTCTTAAGAACAACTTTGATAATTTAACCCTAGATAACTTGATGCTCTTATTAAAAGATCTTATTGATTTCCAAAACGATACCTCTCATCGAACTTCTTCAGAAAATACCTCTTCAGAATTATATCATAAATTACTATCATCGCTTTATATGCTTTTTAGACAGAACTTATCGTCTAAACAACTATCAAATCAAACTGAAGATTCTGATAACAACACAATTCGTTTAGTTGACTTAATCTATGCATTAGGTAAACAGTCTGTAGGAAGTTCTAATCAAAATATGTTTACTTCTTTACCTCTTCAACAATTCAATTTTAATAGAGATCAATCACCAAAAAATCTTTCTGACACTAAAATAAAACTTCAATTGTTTATGTGCATATTAACGAAATGCAATCTAAAAAACTCCAACAAAAACATGAAACAGTTTAATAACGATGATTATTCCATCAAGAGCGAGTATTTGATTAAAGGTGTTGTGGATTACAAAACTGAAAACAGTTCAAAATATGCTCGTTATCGTGATAAGGGTGGTTTGTTTGGATCAGAAAGGGGAATATCGAAACAAAAGGAACAAGAAGATGCTATAGAAAGAAGAATTATTGGGGGAGAAGTAGCCCTACGTGGTGAATTTCCATATCATGTTGCTGTGTACACAATAAATATTTTTCAGTGCGGGAGTTGCTTAATAAGTGAATATTATGTCCTTACAGCTGCACACTGCATTGAAGGGTTAGTTTATGATAATACAAATTAATTTTTGATTTTAAGTGTTTTCCTTTTAGATTCGAAGCTGAAGATTTGTGGTTCAGAGCAGGAAGCAATTCTTTACTTATAGGAGGAGATATCTATCGAGCTTCTGATATAATCATCCATGAACAATATGCAAATGGCGACTATGATATTAGTTTAATAAAGGTAAATGTCTTTGCAAATATGATGCAATGATAAAGAATTGCATTTATATTTTTAGTCTGAAAGGCCCGTCAGGTTTACCGTACATGTTCAACCCATATCGTTACCTGCACTTAGTGATCCCGAAACTCCTCCAGGTACAAGGGTTACAGTAAGTGGTTGGGGTGCAATTGAAAATATCAGTCAAAAACCAAGTTACAAACTACACAAGTTAGAACTGAGAATTACTACTAGACAACGATGCAGAGAAAGAGTTATGGCTTCTAGTAGAATGATTACGAAGAGGCAAATATGTACCACTGGACCTCGGAAGGAGTCTGGAACTTGTTTTGTAAGTAACCCTTTTAAAAGTAATAATTTACTTCACTCTCCAAGGTGTTTACAGTTCTTTAAGATCTTTTATGTTTTAAGATGTGAAGATACAAAGTTTGATTTCTAAGTTTCTTCCTGATTTTTAAATTTTTTTTTGCAACCTTATGATGGCACTTTGTTTTCCTTAACAGCCTGCTCAATATGATACTTTTTGAATAAATTCTGCATTGCCCACAAAAGCATCTACTCATTCATCACAGCTTTTCTGAATCAACTTCAGACTGAAAGCAACCCAGAACAAAAAAATGGTAAGGTCAAGGTAAATAGATCTACATGCGTTAAACAGCAGAAATTAAAATTCTGTAGTCATCTTTGTCCTTCCCGGTGTGAAGTTTTGAGTTAGCTTTTTGTTTTTCTACGATAGTTACAGGTGAATCTAATGTCTTCAGGGGTCACACGCAAAACCTAAAATAAATAGAAACTTTCACTTAGTTTTAAAAGTGGCTTCTTGTTGTTTCATCCTGAAGGCAAGAATGAGAGCAATAACCACATTATATAATGCCGAAGGAAGCGGATAGATACGGTAGCTGCTTGGCAGGGATTCAAAAGTAACTGACATGAATCAAAGCTTTGTGATATAAATTGCTGACGTAAAACATAGAGTTCTGTGGTAGAAGGGTTGTTATAGTATACTTAAAATAATGAAATTTTACTGGCGCAGTTTGGACCTTAAGGTAAGTGTCCAGATTCTTAAAATATTGAAATTCACATCTACTGCCAAAAAGCAAAAACGCACACGTGTTGCAACATTAAGCTTCCATAGCAGCCATTGATACCTTAAATATAGGATAATATCTGCCGAGTTTTCAGCTTTTCCAAAAATTCATTTATGTTGTATTTAGAGAATTCATTTATCGTTCCTGACCTGCGTGTAGTTTAGGTTGCATACTCTTCAATGTACCTTTTGAAGACCTCAATATGATAACAGACGATATTTAATTGTGTTTCTACTAGGTTCTACTTATTATTTTATTTCCAGTTATTTTGTTTTTATAAATCGTCTAAGTTCAGACTGATCTTCTCGCACCCACCTGTCGGTTTTTCGTTAAGTTTCTATAGACGGCTAGTCATGCTAAACTTCAATTAGTACTGGCGTGCGGATTCTATTCCTTGGAGGAGGTTGCTGGTTACCTCAAAAAGCGATTTGTAATTAAAAAGAATTTACGGTGTCAAGAAGATTGTTTTCAAGAATTATCTTGATTTATCTCAACCATCTTGATTTGAAGTCATCGCATTATTTCCTCTGTTGGCCATTTGATTATTAAAATCTATGTATTAGCTGTACGTTCTTGGTGTGCATGCCTAAGATGTACTAGAGGGTGGTTTGATAAGTCTTTAACCTCAGCATGAAGACGACGCCACAGGTAAAAATGCTTTATAGTTACGATGATCCATCCTTCAGTCGATGTCAGTGATTTGTAAAAAATGGAGCCAGTCGAATGTCATCCAGTTATAAAATTCTTGCGTTTGAAGGGTCAAACTCCAACGGAAATAAAAGTCGAGTTGGACGCTGTCTACAGAGAGTCTGCCCTTTCGTTCGCCACCGTAGAAAACTGGGTGGCAGAGTTCAAACGTGGTCGTACGAGTGTGTTTGATGAAGGGCTTCAGGGGAGGCTGAAAATAGCAGCCGTTGAGGATAACGTTGAAAAAGTTCATAAATTCGTGTTAGATAATAATCGTCGAATGAAAGTAACAGATATCACAGATCGCAGGCATATCAACAGAATGCGTTTTCAAAATATTACATAAAGATTTGCACATGAGAAAGCTGTCCGCGCATGGGTGCCGCGCTTGTTGACAGTGGATCAAAAACGCGTGCGCATGGACATCTTTTTGCGGCGATTTGTAGCTGTTGATGAAACATGGATCTAATATTACACACCAAAGACCAAACACCAGTCTAAACAGTAAACTTCAACAAGCGAACCTACTCCAAAGAAGGCGAAGACGATGCCATCGGTCGGGAGAGTAATGGCGACTGTTTTTGGGATTCACATGGCGTATTGTTCATAGACTATTTGCAGAAAAGAAAAAAAATAACAGGATTGTTTTATGCTTCATTATTGGACAGGTTGAAGAAAGACATCTAGTCCAAATGCAGAGGAAAACAGTTCTCTTTCGTCATGACAATGCGTCGCCTCATAATTCGCCAAAATTCATGAACTTGGCTTCGAATTGATTCCCCACGCCCTGTATTCTCCAGATCTGGCCCCAAGCGACTATTTTCTCTTTCCAAACATGAAAATATGACTTGAAAGAAAGAAACTCATGAGCAATGATGAAACGATAGCCGCCTGAATGCGTATTTTGCAGACTTTCGAACATCCTATTTTTTCGAGAGGATCAGAAAAGTTGGAGTGTATAGACCTTAAAAGGGACTATATAGTGAAAAAAAAATCAATTTTCACCAAAAAAAAAAACGCTTCTTTCTATGTTAGGCTAAAGACTTATCAAACCACCCTTACATGCAATAGCGATTTGGTGAACAATTAGGAAAACAATTGAATCGCTTATTTGAGAAACCCGATAAGTCCGGTTTTGTTCAAAGTGACATTTTTGCAGATATGCGCATTCTGGGATGTCGTCCTCCGTTTTAGTTCAAAAACATTTCGTTTCTGAATTCGTACGTAATTGGTATTTTGATATCTCAAATAGTTTTCGAGATAATCGAGATCGAAAATGGCGATTTTTATATTTCGGCATGAATCATGTAGATTAGTCAACGAAGGGGTTATAGGGGACATGGAACGGGGGAAAATTTTTCTCTTGAAGGATGTGTTGCGAGTAGTAAGGAGGCAAAGATACTGAAAGTCCCCATCCTTAGCCCTACCGCTTCAGGGGAGAAGGGGGTGGAAAATTCCCTGTTTTCGGTTTTTTGCTTATAACTCGAAAACGGTGCGTCGTACGGTAAAAAGTATTCCCTACAAAATACAAAAAAATTACATTGCCCACTAGACTGTCTATATTCATTTTCTTTCTATGTGTTACAGATTCCGAGATATTCGTCAGCAAAGATCGATAATTTTCAAAAAACTTTTTTTTACCTCTTATTTTTCGTCAAACTTGTCCTTCTAACTCCTCAGCCTTATGTTTTACAGAAGAGTCGTCAGACAGAAAGTTGTAGAGCATTCCGTCTTCTTTAGAAGTATGTAATAGTTACTAATTTATCTTCTATAGGTCAGAATTTACAGCAATTTGAAGTTTTTGGATACATTTCGTGATTTCTCAAGAAAAGTCAATGAATGCCCAAAAGGGGGTTGTAGAGGAATTCTTCTGTTAAGGAATATGTTGCGGATACTAAGGAGGCAAAGATACTAAAAGTCCCCGCCCCTAACAAGAAAAATCTTACCTAGCCTTGGCAAATTCTAGTTTCTTAATACATAAATAACAATAATAACGAAAGTGTAGTTTTCTTGAGATATCACGAAATTTATCCAAAAACTTCAAATTGCTGTAACTTCTGACCTGTCAAAGATAAATTAGTAAATATACATATATCTAAAGGAAATGTAATGCTCTACAACTTACTGTGTGACGACTTTTCCGAAAACGTAAGGCTGAGGAGCTAGAAGAACACTCCGACGAAAAATGTGAGGTAAAAAAAATTTTCAAAACTTATCGATTTGGTTGGCAAATATCTTGGAAACTATAACACATAGGAAAAAAATGAATAAAGACATTCTTGTAGGAAATTTAATTGTCTTTTATTTTGTAATGAATACTTTTCACCGTACGACGCACCATTTCCGAATTATAAGCAAGAAACCTAAAACAGGGACTTTTCCACCCCCTTCCTCCCTGAAGCGGTAGGACTAGGAGCGGGGAATAAATAAAATTTGCATTAACCTTTCATTTGATAACTAACTACGCTTATCTTTTACGATAAGAGAAGAGCGACTGCATAAAAAAGCAACCACGTAATGCGGGGACCAACGTCTACCGTTGCACTTCGTAAGTGAGTGGTAGTCAGATAAATCTTGAAAGTTTAGACAAATAGTGGCCCTGTAGAGCGGTTATACGGGTCAACTTACACTCAGGGTACTGGTTGCTCATCCCTTTTATAACACAAAAATAAAAAATGTCATTTAAAGAAACTCGCACTTGTTTCAACTTAAGCTTTACGTTAGGAGTGGCACGACTAGGTAATGTACCGTTGGATAGTGTTATAAGAAAATAAAATCAGCATTAGAGATCTAGCAAATACTTATGACCATGCTGTTAAAATTGGGAACTTGCGAACGAATAAAAGTTGGCGAGTGCATATTACTTAGCGCGGAAGGGGTAAAGGAACGAATTTTAGTCTTTTGCTCCGTAGTCGTGAGTGTTTAAAAGATCTCTAACTCATTTTAACATAAACTTTTACAGCTGACAAGAATTCCTTATATTTGAAAAAATGGCAATAAGTTAAGTCTCTAAATCTGATGAGACTGAAAGTTTTTCTCTTGTTTGGAACTGAACTTCAGCAATTTGTTTTGTTGGTTTATAAGTCCATTTCTTTTACATCCTATTTCTTATAGTCACAACAAACTTGTAAAATTTAGTTAGAATTTAGATTTCGAAATAGAAAGGAACAATGTTGACTAACACTATTTGATGTCTTACTAGTACAAAAAAAATTAAGAAATTAATGTACTAATCACGCTCGGTGCAATTATTGTTTATATTTCGATAATTGTAGGGTAGGATAATTATAAAAAACCTAATTTTGATAAGCACTGTCAAAATCAAGTTTCGAAGACTATATGAGACACGTTTTTTTAAAATTTCTGTTGGAACTGTATAAAAAAATAAATTTCTAAAACAAGGCGCTTACGCCATCTACATGTAACTAACGAATTACTAAACAAAAGCTTCGAATATTAAATTATAACAAATACTAAGCTAGAGATTTGTAGTCGGCAGTGCAAGCAAATTAGATTTAACTCCAAATATCTAAACAAACCCAATTTAAGTGAAATCCAAAAGTGCCAATCGCCGATATTGCGTCAATACAATACTTTGTAGCATTTAATCTTTTATAAAAATTTATAGGAATTAGAAGTCCTAATTTGTATAAATTTAACAAAATATTTTACATTTTCAATTTTAAATTTCTGCAATGAATTGTACTCCATCTGTCACTTCTAACCTGCCGGTAAATTAGGTTGTATACTCTGCTTTGCCTCTATTGAAGGCCTTTAGTTGATAGAATCATTTATAGGATAGATTTGAGCTGTGAAGGTAGAGACTTTATCTATTATTTTAATTAGCACTTTTTATTAATCCTAGGGCCGCTTACTTAGCTCACTTAGATGAGCATTATTTAACTTTTCTTTACCTAGTTCTGTTAGTATTTATATTTACGGGCCCCTTTTACTCCGTTTGAATCCTTTTGTTCAACTTTATTTTGTCGCATTAATTGTCAGTTTCACAGTTTTCTTCGTTGCGTTTTATGCAATTTGCCACTATCTTATCCGCTTTCTTGGAGGAGTTTGATAGATTCTTGTTAAGAAAAAACAGTTAATAAATTTGGCGCTTACATGGTGACGAGGTAGCACATGGTCTTTGTGAATAATCTTGATTTATCTTAACATCTTGGATGGCCTGAGGTCACAGTGCAAAGCAATATATATTATCTTAATCATTGTTGAGGCAGTTTAATTCTTTGCCGAATAAATTGTTGATCAAATTTATACAGAAGTTGTGCGTTTCTGGTGTGCATGCTTAAGAAAGATATTCAGTAGAAAAAACTACAACTAAGATTATTTTTTGTAAACATTTCAAATGCGGATTACAGATGGATGAGCTGACTTTTTGTCTTTTAAAACTGCACAACTTATAGTATTTATCACGTTTTGTTGTTGCTAACTATGGTACGTGAAACCAAAGCAAACAAATACAAAAATCTTTTTTTCTAAGCCGCCATTTAAGCTCTAAACGTTAGCCATTAAATTATTCTCTCCTGCTTTTATAATTTCTTATACCCACAGTCCCAATAAGAATTTGATTTAAGAAAGAAATAAGAAAAAACGCTAGCTGGAAATCTGTCATTAAAAGCAATCATTATTATATACGAAAGTACGAAAACCTTGAAGGTCCAATGAAAAATTTGTTTTAACTGAAAATTTCTAGATGACAAGTGAAAATTTCTAACTGATAACTTGACATTTTCAGATGACAACTGGAAATCTCCAGAAGACAGCTGGAAAGTTCAAGATGATAACTGAAACTGGACAAGTTGAAATTTTCACTTGGTAATTGGAAGGCTTTAGATGACAACTTGAAATTCGCAGTTACCATTTGGAAGTTTCAGAAAAAAGAAATTTTCAGTTTTCATTTGGAAATTCCCAATTATCATTTACAGATTTCCGGTTAAAAGCTATTTTATATTGGCCCTTCGGGAATATTGTACAATTAGTCCCAAAGGGCCAGTAAAAAACTTTTATTAGCCTGAAATATTCTGCTGACAAGTAGCAACTTCCAAATGATAACTAGAAATTTCCATATGACAACTGGAGATCTTCATATACCAAGTTAAAATTTCCAGCAGGCAACTGGAAAGTTCCAAATTATAACTGGAAATTTTCAGTTGCCATTAGAAGTTTCGGCGAAAGGAAAAATAGAAATTTCCGGTTTTCATTTGAAAATTTCCAGTTATCATCTACAAATTTCCAGTTAAAACAGATTTATATTGCACTTGGCAGTGGCAGTGAAAAATTCTTTGGAGTTGAAACTTTCCAGATGCCAAATGGAAATCTCCAAATGATAAGTTAAAATATCTAGCTGACAACTGAAAGGTTCCAGATGCCAACTTGAAATTCGCAGTTGCCATTGGGAGGTTTCAGGAAGCAGAAAAAATAAAATTTCTAGTTTTCATTTGAAAATTTCCAGTTATCATCTACAGATTTCCAGTTAAGAAAGATTTTACACTGGCCCTTCGGGAATTTTGTACGAAAGCCCCGAAGAGCCAGTGAAAATTTTTTGTTAGCTTGAAATTCTCAAACGACAAGTAGAACTTTTCGGTTGATAATTGGAAATTTTCAAATGACAAGTGGAAATCTACAGATACTAAATTAAAATTTCTAGCTGACAACTAGAAGGTTCCAGGAGAAAGTGAAAATTCGCACTTGCCATTTAAAGTTTCAGGATAAGAAAAATAGAAATATCTAGCCTTTACTTGAAATCTTCCAGTTATCATCTACAGATTTCCAGTTAAAAACGTTTCTACACTGGCCTTTCGGGAATCTAGTGCGAAATTCCCGAAGGGCCAGTGAAAAATTTTTATTAGCCTGAAATTTTCAAATGACAGGTTGAAACTTTCAGTTGATAATTGGAAATTTCCTAATGACAAGTAGAAATCTACAGATACCAAGTTAAGATTTGCAGCTGACAACAGAAAATTCGCAGTTGTGGCAGTATCAGGAAAAAGGAAAATTAGAAATTCTCAATTTTTATTTGGAAATTTCCAGTTATCATCTAGAGATTTTCAGTTATATAAATTTTACATTGGCCCTTTGGGACTTTCGTGCGGAAATTTCGAAAGGCCAATAAAAAATTTGTTTTAGCTAGAAATTTCCAAATGACAAATAGAAATTTCCACTTGATAACTGGAAATTTTCAGATGACAATTGGAAAGTTCCAGCTGACAACTGAAAAGTTCCAGATGACAACTAGGATTTGCAGATGGTATTTGGAAGATTCAGGAAAAAGAAAAGATAAAAATTTCCGGTTTTCGTTTGGAGATTTTCAGTTAAAAAAGTTTTGAACTTTCCTAGGAAAATCCCGAAGGGCCAATGAAGAATTTTGTTTTAGCTGGAAATTTACAGATGATGAGTTAGAATTTCCAGCTGACAACTGGAAAGTTCCAAATGACGACTGGAAGTTTGCAGTTGGGAATCTCCAGTTATCATCTAGAGACTTCCAGTAAAATAGATTTTACATTAGTCCTTTAGGGATTTCGTACAAAAGTCCCAAAAGGCCAGTGAGAAATTAGTTTTAGCTGGAAATCATCAGACGACAAGTAGAAATTTCTAATTGATAACTGGAAAGTCTGTTGTCATTTGAAAGTTTTAAGAAAAAAACAATAGGAATTTCCAGTCCCTATCTGAAACATCCCAGTATCGTTTCAAAATCTCCTATTAGAAAATATGGAAAGTATCCAGATGTCATTTACACCTATCATCTGGATCTTTTTCGTTGTCATCTGGAGATTTTCAGCTGTTATTTGGAAATGTCCAGTAATCAGTTGCAAATTTTAACCTGTCATCTAGAGATTTCCATTTAATAACAATTTTACATTAGCCCTTCAAGACTTTAGTAATTAAAAAGTGTTAACTGTGGTAAACATGATAATCAATGTTTATATGCAGTGCTTTTGAAATTGCTAGTGATGTGAATTTGGTTTTTTTTAGACAACAATAAAATACGATTTTATGACAGGTATGTATGACCGTACAGAACATGCACCATTTTTTAAACATTCAAATCCTACTGCATTCTATTAGAGCCTTTCTCTGAACTGCTACTAATGATACGCACATAAGAAAATGTTCTTATTGAAAGATCAAACAATCGGCTGTCATTGCCAACTTGGTTAACCATTCCTGGATCAGTTTTTATGAAGTGAACTGTGCAATCAAGTAAATACAAACCATTAATAGAAGAAGATCATTTACTAGAAGCAAATTCTGAAGACTCCTATATTTTATTATCAGATGCGAGAGAAATTACAGTTTCTAACTGTCTAACCGTCTAAATGTCATATAGCTCCGAGAGGAGATGAAAGCTGTGATCAGCATTCGGAAATTTGCGAAACTTTGCAAAGATATTTATTTAAATTCTGACTCGTATGAGGAACCTTCATCATGACAGATACGCATGAATGATTATTATTTTTTCTGAAAGTGTGGAGAAGTAATGGATGTGTTATCAGTATATAATACATTTCCTAAGTTAAGTATTGTCACCCCGTATTTCTGAGAGGTTGAATTGGCATGGAAAACCCAACTGGTGTGCAAGAATTATTGGCCCGTTAAGTACATTCGGATGAAAACTAACAAAATAGATAGAAATTCCAATACTATTCAAGTATCAGAGTGGAAACAATACTACCAGACCATATTTACTGAAAATAAACTGAAATTCATAACAGATGAGACACAAGATCTATATACAATAAAGGAGAACATCGAAATTACGGAAGAAGATATAACTAAAGTAGTGAAATCAATGAAAAATGGTAGAGCTCCAGACTGAAATGTTAAAATATGACGGAAAAAGACTCTTGCACGCTTGACTAAATTTATGAACAATTGTATGAAGAAGAATTGTACTCCTAAAGAATGGAAAATCTCATACATCTCTTCTATCTATAAAAAAAGGCAAACGTAATGATCCTTGAAACTTTAGAGGACTTAGCGTTAACTGTACCCTCAGTAGATTGTTCTGTAGGATCATAAAGAATAAATTAGAAATAGAAACACGAGGAAAAATAAACGAAGATCAAAATGGGTTTTCTGCTGGGCGTTCATGCATAGGCAATCTGCTCGTCATTCAGTTACTCGCAGAGAAAAGGACCAGTTAGAATGAAGGGACTCATATAGCGTTCGTGGACTTAGAGAAAGCATACGACTCCGTTCTCAGATGTAAACTATGAACATAAATCCATCAATTGTAAATATCATTAAAATATTGTACGAGGGCAATGAATGATGCGTAAAGGACACGATTGGAGGCAATTTACATTAGTAAGGGTCTAAAACAGGGCTGCAGTGTATTGCCGCTACTGTTTAATATTTACCAAGAAGTAGCCCTGAAGGAATGGAAAAGACATTGTAGAATATCTTGTAATAAATTCTGAGGCCAATTTTGAAATTCTAATTAAACACAACGCAACAATAAAACGAGGCGATGAATTCAAATACTTGGAAGCCGTAATAACTAGAGAAGGCCTCGGAAAAACAGAAATTCGAAGGCCGATAGAACAAAGTAGAAAGGTAATAGGTTTGAACTCCGTGTGGTGGGACAAAAGAACATTTCAAGAACCACAAAGATGTGAGTAGAAAAATCTTTTGTAGAATCGGTTTTGATGTATGGAAGTAAAGTTTGGACATTGACAGCCAAATCAAAAAGACGAATCGACGCTGTGGAGATGGATTATCTACGCAGAAGTAGTGGAGTCTCGAAACTGGAGGAGATAAGAAGAAGGATGCAAGCCCAAGATACGGCAGTGGATAGATTGGAGAGAAGAAGCCTGAAATGGTTCGGCCGCGTACTTCGGATGGATGATCAGCGATCACCAAGAAATTCTTTAAATGGAAACCGCCAGGTAAACAGAAAAGGGAAAGGCCAAGACTATCCTGGAATGAAAACATAAGAAAGGCTATGGAACAACGAAACTTAGAGGAAGACGAAGCCCAGGATAGGATTTGATGGCGGTTAGGTGTGGCGGCTGATGTGAAATCCCGTGATAAAGTCAACGACCAGATTGAACCTCCTATGAACCTGGAAAACCCAACCCATTTTAGTAGTAAGGTCCGGATTGAAATTATTCAATTTTAGGAGAAACGCTACCTGAAATGTCTTTTTATTCTGCTATTATCTGTCTTGAAGGGTAGTTTTTCTGATTGAACGAAATGATCAAACATATACAACTATCTTGCAACTATCTCGTACTTTGGCAGTGAGATCTAGAAAAGTTTCTGCATTAAATACATCAAGAGCTGCTTTCTTAAATTCATCACAAATTAATAATTCTTCAGGAACCTTGAAGCTTATCATTTCGGGGTTCACTTTTTGGAAGTGATTCCTTTTTGCATAACTATTTCCACTTATAACAATTTAACAAAACCGTTGGCAGTATCTCCTCAGAAAAAAATGAAGCCACTCCAGACTGAGCAAAGCATTCAAAATATTTTGAAAAACCAATGTAGTTTACAAATTATGATTTTAAAAATTAAAATATTAGAATATGCTGACAAACGTGCACAATTATCAAGAATTTTCACTAAACTCTATCTAGTCAAAGCTAGTTATACAAATGTTTGAGCTTGAAAAAATAATTTCTTTATTAAAACAGAATTTTAGGATAGATTTATTGATAATTAACACTTTTTATTTCTTTCAAGGGTGATTCTGGTGGTCCTCTGGTAGCAAATGGTAAGCTGGTAGGAATAATTTCCTGGGGTTCGCCCTGTGCAATTGGAGACCCGGACGTTTACACCAACGTTCGTGTATTCTTACCTTGGATTGCTTCACAAATGAAGAACTTAGAAATAAGTTCAGATGCAACAGAAAATGAAAATTTTAATTATCGTTTAGATCATCCTTCTCGATATACTAATAAACTATTTCAGTTCATTCATTAATTTCCAACACTAATATGTATAATAAAAATGAGGAAATCATGTATAAATTATTATACATTTTTTTTGTAATAAAAATAACTGAAACACATGCAATTTATTGCTAGTTAAGAATTTTTTACTTAATAATCTGTTAATAATAGATTCAATTTTTTACAAATGCGAATTTATTATAATTTGTCCTAAATTTCTTTTGTCTGTAAGTGGGTTAAGCATTTTTTAATATAATTATTTTCGGAAATGTATTAAGTATAAAAATATTTAGCGTAACCATATGTTACAACTCGTTTATCATAATGACCAATTAATCGTTGCAATTATTCCAAGAAATGCAAAAGTTGTAATTTACACATCATCATTCAAATTAGACATTTTAAAAAGCCAACTAATTTTAAGATAATTTTATTTCTAAAGATGATTTTTGAGAGAAATCTGTTATATTTGTTGTTGAATTTGAATTTTTACGGTTATTACACAGAAAGATCTAAAAAGATTACCGTTTGACATTATCAGATTGAAGATTTAAAACTAGTTAAAAGCGATAATTTAGATTTAAATTTGAAGTTTCTTAACATTTTGGAATTTTTCTGTCATGATGTTACTGAATCAATTACCTTCCGTGTGAATTTAAATTGCAATTCTCTAAAAATTATTCAAATTAGGAAAGCGTTAGTAACCAAAATCCCGAAGTACTGTTTACAAATATAATAAGTAATTAATAACCTTTTTAAACTCTAAATGTTGATGCATTCCACTGCAACTAAGAAAAAAAAGTAGGTTGTCTGATGTTGTCAAAAACACTTTTTGTAAGTTTCCAATAAAGTATTGTATTCAAAAAGAAAAAGAAAATACTTAACAATTACTCAATTTGAATTCTTTTTCTGTGGTTACAATGCAAGAATACAAATCAAATGTTGATTTAGTCAAAGTGATCCGATATTTGTGAAATTTTTCATATAGTCATAATTTCATATTCTGAACAAACTTCCTTGATAACATTTAGCCGTATTATTGACCAAAATGGCACTTTGCTTTAACATAAGATGGTCATGATCGTCTTGGATTTTAAAAACTGACAATGTGCTTCAAATTCTTTTTAGACAAGTCAGTATCCCAAAACATCAATACAAGATTCAAAAATGTTTGACCAATTATACCTATAAGTCAATTCGAGGACACACTGTATATTTACAAATATTCACCCTACAAGAGTTGGCAATAAAATAACATTAAATCTTCATATATCAGGGGATTTTACAAAAACGAACGTTTGGCTCAGGCGGTTTCATGTCAGCTCCGTAATTTAACTCATTTATTGGGCGGTTATGAGTAGTTTCTTAGACGAATGCGTTATAAAATAGAGTGGAAAAGTGTAAAGTATTATAAATAAAAGGAAATTTAAAGGTGAGTCAATCAAAATACAAAAACAAATTAAATTAAGTAAACGCTTTGAGAAGAAAACCCTCCGAAAAGTCGATATGGGTCGGCCTTTTATCGCGAAGCGATAACGCTTAAAAAATAAACAAAACAGGTTCGCATTTAAGAAAAAATTTTATTAAAGCAAAATTGTAACAGGAAGAAGCTGAAAAAAGGCCTAATTCCCGTATAAGCCAGAAATCAGAAGATGTTCATTCTCATAGCTCGAAGTCGAAGATGGAGGGGGAGGGTTCAAAGATAGTAAATAACCCAAGTAATGATGTTCTTGCTTGAACCTAAAGCTTGATTTTCCAACTACAATACCTTAAAAGAAATACCTAAAGGGCGCCAGGAAACAGTAACACTAAAACGATCTAATTCCTCGACCTTTCCGCACATTGACGAACACCCTGTATATAAAAACTTAAGAATCGTATCCTGATGTTAAAATACGCTCTCTCTCTCTCTCTCTCTCTCTCTCTCTCTCTCGTTCTTATACTAAACTTTATAAAACATCAGCTTTAGTAATCAAAATTTAATAATTCTACTGCTTCTAGAAGCGAGGAATTCACCTCACAGTACATTATCTAAATATAAATCTGAAAACAAAACAGACAATGCTTAAATGAAATACCAAAAATAAGTGACACGCAATAGATTTATTGCTATACTTGGCAATGAAAAATGATCAACAAAAGATCAAATATGGACCACAAAGGACATCAACACATTGACAAAACCATAAAACCAAGTCTGAAAGACAGACTGATAAGCAGATTAAAATGATTCTTAAATGCAACGAGACAAAACATAATATCAAATATACCGGGTGTGGAGTTTCAAACCCGTACATAGGACAGTGCATGGGGATTCAGATTTTTGTAATTTCTGCTCTCCAAATGAACTTACAGGGGATATAATGGTATCAATCGATAGGGTAGAAGTTCTCTCTCAATTTGGCACTAATAAATTAACCAAAATATGCTCAGAATTAGCAAAATAAATTAATAATAAAATTGTCCTATCTCTGGATATGAAACTCCACGCCCGGTATGTACTTTTAAAAATATTAAATTTATTATAATTTAGAACCATCAGAAATCCCAAAGTTACTGAAACCAAGTTTATTATGTTAAGTAAGAAAATCATTTAACTACTTTAGATCTGTAAATCAACTAAAAATTCCCTAGTTTTTTCCCGAAAATTATTACAATATTAAATTATGAAATAAATTATAGATTATGTCAATCAACAAACATAAAAAGATTCATTATAATGCAAACAAAAAAAAACATAATTACTACATAAATATAAATCTTACTTTAATAATCGTTTCTTGCATTCCAGAATAACAGCTGACCATATATGAACGTCTCTCAACAAAAAAACAAAGCAATAACTCGCGTCATTACTACCACATAAAAGCTTTTGATACACGTAACGTGCATTTTATTTAGCACATCACAAACTTTAATTCTTAGTTGAAAAAGAGTGTACCATTTCCACCAGACGGCGCGGCGTCAATGATGCGATGAATCCATCCAAAATAAATTCATACCTTATAAAAGGTAAAAGATACACCAAACCTAGCAGAAGATCTTGGCCAACTTCAAAATCAACACTCGGAATGTTTTTAAAAACGGTACAGAAAAATCCCCATTCCCTTACGAGACGATAAAGTGCTCTTTAAGCGACGGCGAAATTCCACTCGGCTTACTGTAACAATACGATCCCAATTACCTGGACAATAGTTATTTTGCGATGCAAAATAACAAGAGAAAATTAAACAGAGAAAATACTTCCCAGTACTCGTGAACCCCGAAATTATTTAATCCGACTAAGAGGGTCGTTACTGTGTTTTCAAAACCAGCCTTTGAAAACACTTACGATACGAAAAACACAAAAATGAATTCACGGTAGAAACTGCGTTAACAGACAAGCAGAGCCCGGAACGGGCATCGGGCCGAAGCCGAAGCGGCCTTATTGATGGCCGGGCTAAAACTTACTTAGGGGCACCTAGATTTTTAACACGTAAGCAACCCAGAATTAACCAAGAAGCCGGAACCACACTGTTTTATTGATGGACAGTCATAGAGGCCGTGGAAACTTACAGACGTTCATGATTCACATGTAAATCAGGCTTTCTCTCAAACATGAAATGCTGAAATATCAACAGAGTTTCTACGAACTGATAGTTATAAAAGAATGTTTAGACAACTGTTAGGCGATTAGATTTAAACGAAAAGTCACGTACGGTAACAATTTTAACAATGAAACTTTAAAGGAACCTTGAGCGAAATATCTGTTGACAATATAAATAACTTATTAATTATTATAAAACGAAATGAAACGATAAGTTCGTATTAAATAAACGTATTTAAAGCGAAACTCAAAGCAGAACTCGAATGAGCACGCAAAATTTCGAAATGACATTACAAAATGTTCAGCGACGACTCTTTGGAAGAACAAACAAAAAAGAAAAAAGTTGAGAGAACAGAGCCTAGTGAGTATTTCAAAAGAAATAAGAAAACACCTAGAGCTCCCATAAAAGAACAGAATAAAAATGAAGAAAAACTAGATATGATAATAATTATCAGCTGTATGGAAAAGCGATTGAAGTCCGTGCTTTAATTTGAAATATCTCAAAACTATTTAAGGTACGTTCGTTTATGTTGTTCTTAAAACTCGGAGTGCTCCGCTTGTTGTAAAAGCCGTTCGTTTTTTGCGATCGAGTTAACAAAGTGCGCCATTGTAGCGTTCGTGTTTTACAGGACCGACTGAAAAGGTTGTGCATTAGGAGTTTATAAAAGCACAAGCGGAGTTGCCAAATTTCCAAACATTTCTCCCTCACCTTTTTTTAAATGTTGTTTAACAATACAATAATTTTGAAAATTCCATACACCCAAATTCATTTGAGTAATAAGTTTGTAGACAAATGTGAGAAAAACATGTATAAATTAATATGCGGACAAATTTTACTTTAATTTGGCAACCTTACCCAGAAGAAATAGAAAACAAAATACCCCAATTCTCAATTGTTACAACTGTGTTAATTAAACAAGTATACCTACATTAGTTTTGTAACAAAGCAGTCTAATTGGAATTTAATTTAATTAAGATTATTGTTGTGGTTGCGTCTACAACTTTATTTGTTTACGTTCTACGACTCCAAATGATGCACGATTTCGTTCTTTTATTCTGAGAAACTCTGTTTACTCTGTGTATCACGTGATCATTCGTTCCACTCGCAACGCTCCAGCTCCTAAACAGAAAACCAAACGTACCTTTAAATGTGACTTAGATCGTTTTTCTCCTGTACTCTTCAATTAGAATAATGCAGAAAATGAAGATAGAGCTAAAAGCGGATATAAAACAGGTGGGTAAAGAAATATAACAAGTGAGGTGGGAACAAAAAGAATGTCACAAGAAAATAGAAGATTTAAAAGTAGAAAGTGAAAACATAAATAAAGTAGGAACTGGAGAGAATAAAAAAGAACGTGGAATGGTTCGAAAAAACAGAAAGAATAACATTGAAATGAGCGGCTAAAGATTGATATCAGTAACCCAACGGTGCTGAAAGAAGGGATAAGTAATTTCCTCAACACACACTTGGAGGTAATGGTACAAGTCAAAGACCTCTTAAACTGGAGGATAATACATGCTTAATTAAATTGGAAAACGAAAAAGAAAAAATAAACATTATGGGATCTGAACACAAACTAAAAAATAGCAAAGACGATAAGATTTGCATTAATGATGACTTAACAAAGCAAGAAAGAAAAACAGAGGCCAAAAGGGAAAGAAAGAATGGAAATCAAGTACAAGTTGCCTATAGTAATAAAAGACCATAGATGGCATTGTATGAAGGTGGAATAAAGCCAAAGATAAACTGGAACAAGTAAATTCAAAACAAAATACACGGCAAACGACCAGGCAAAAGAAAAGAGCATGATGAAAGGTGAAATAAAAATAAATGCAGAAAAAATGAAAAGCAAAGAAAAAAAACAATAAAGAAAATAACAAAAAATTATAGGATGGAACATTGCAACATGAAATACAAAAGAACTAAATGGTAAGGAGAGAGAAGTAATACAGCAATTTGAAGAGAGAAACCAAAAAGAAGGAGACATAACTAGATATAATATTGGAAAATAGACGTATAATGATTCTTAGTGAGATTATCGGAGATAGAGTACAAGCTAGAGTGGAATGCATAGTAGAAAACAATATGAGGAAATGTTGAAAGAATTGGAATTGTATCTTGGAAGAATTTTACGATTAGAGTTTGAGATTGAAGAAGATGAAAAAGTTAATGTTACAGTAATATATAGCACGATAAAAATAAAAAAGTAAGGATTAAGAAAAATATTTGAAAAACTTACACATACAGTAGAAAACAATCGTGAAAAAATAATAGTTTTAGGTGACTTTAATGGAAGAGTTTGGAAGAAGACCGAGAGTCGGAACAGAAACAATAATGGAAAAAGAATAATAGATTTTCGTGTTGAAAACAACTTGATAGTTACAAATACATACTTTTAACAAGCACAAAAACATCTGCAAATATACGAAAGAAGTTAAAAGCTGAAAGGAAAAATCAATTATAGATTACATATTGGTAAGTAGAGAAAATAGAAGAGATATCAGAGGTGCGGAAATAAATAGTGATCACTTCTTGCCCATGACAGAAACAGATATAGGGAAACACAGCCAAAACACACAGTAACAGAAAAAGAACAGATCTGCATTACAGGAGTTCCATAAAAACACATAGACTAACAGAAGAACTAATAGCGCAACAATTTACTTTGAAAACAGAGGCAACAATGATGGAAGGAACACCGAGGAGATGAACTTAGAACAGGTGGGAGAATTTTTTAAGAAAGTGGTCAGAGAAACTGCAAAATTGGTAATAAACGGTGATAAAAACAGAAAAGGGACGTCATGGTGGAGCGAAGAAATCAAAAAGAAGGTTAAGTTGAAGAAACAGAAATGAAAACGTTATCTGGCTAAAAGCACTAATATGACATACAACGAATATAAAGGACAGAGGATCAAAATAAAAAAAACGGTAAGGGAAACAAAGAAAAAATGAAAAATACTTTGGCATTAAAATAGAGGGAAATTATCATAGTAATCAGAAATCATTTTACAGAATTTTAAAGAATGCAAAAACTGGAAAACAAAATCAAAATTGAAAACAAACGAAAGACAAGAAGGGAGCAATAGAAATAGATCGTGAAACAATCATGGAGATTTGAAAACAATACTTTCAAGAGCTTTTACGAAATGAAGAAAAAAGTGAGGGAGGAACCAAACAGATAAGAAGAAACAAAAATATAATTAAAGGAAGTAACTGAATCAATCAAGAAGATAAAAAAGATTGGGAAGTAGGTATCATGATTCTAACATACGAAAATGGAGATAAGTTAGACTGCAAGCATTACTCTGCTGAGTGTAGTGACTAAAGTGTACGAGAAAATTTTAGAAAGGAAATGAAGAAAAGATACTGATGTCCAGGTAGAAAAACCTAAGAGTGGGTTTAGAAAAGGTAGAAGAACATAAGACCACATATTTACCATCAAGCAATTAATAGAAACAGCAGAAAGAACAAGTCGAAAAATCTACATACGTGGCCTTCATAGATCTAGAAAACAGTTGAGGAAAATCTAGTGAAAAGGAATGTAAATCAAAAACTAAGAATTACAGTAATGAGAATAAATAATAGAAATTATGTAAGAACAGATAATCTACAATCTGAGAAATTTACAGTAAAGGAAGGCCTGAGGCAAGGAAGAGTATTAAGCCTAGTCCTGTTTAACGTGGTCATGGATGACATCATAAAACAAACCAAGCTGAGTACAAGCAAATTATAGAAACTTAATACCTGAATGAATAGAAGAAGGACATTGTAATATTTACAAATAATAAAAATAACCTAAGAAAGGATCTAGGTACGGATTGGGGCGTTCAAAAATAGGAAATTTAAAAATAAACAAAAAGAAAACAAAGAAAGAAAGCAAGTAAATCTGTTCAAATATTTGGCAGTGCAAATAAATAACAGAGAAAAATAAAAAACGGAAATTATAGTCAGAATAGAGAAGGCAGAAAGGATGCTTCACTCGGTAAGAAACTTGTGCGTAAAGAAAAGAGAGCTATCAAGCAAGTGTCTACAAATCTGTTTCTGTGAAGATTCTAACTTTTGGATGCGAAAGCTGAACTTTTACTAACAAACATGCAAGTGAGATACAGAGCATGGAAATAAATTATCTGCGAGCGATACTTGAAATAGCAGGACAGGATCAGAAATAACACAGTGGAGGAACAATTAGAAGCAGAAGTAGTACTTGAAAAAGTGGAAAAAACCAATTGAGATGGTTTGGACACATGGCTCAGTCAACAACAATAGAATAATCAAGAAAGTATGGGAAGCTAGAGTGCAAGAAAGAAGAATAAGAGGAAGGCCAGAGAAAACATGGGATGGCAATATTGAAAAAAAGTTTATATAAGAAAGGTATAACAAAAGATGATGCAAAAGAAGAAGTGGAGAAAGTAATGGCAATGCGACAAACAATTCACCGGCCTACTTCTGCATTAATTTTAAACAGTAAAACTGCATAATAATTAATCAAACCATTTGTTGAATGGAAATTGCTATTGCCTATAATTCCTTTACTATTGAGTTTCAGACATATTATACGCATTAGGTATTTTTGACTTGAAATTACCTAAGAAGCACACCTTTAAACTATGTCAGTCAAGTCGCGGGACATGCTGAATACCATATTGAACATCCTGATGGGACTGCACATGGAGGCACTGCCATAATCATAAGACAGACTCTTAAACATCACACAATGGAAGGATATAAAAAGGACTATCTACAGGCAACATCACTTAGTGTTAGTGATTACATGAAACCAATAGTAATTTCAACCATTTATTGCCCACCTAAACATAACAACAAAAAACAAAACTGAAGGTTTTCTCAAATCACTGGGAAATAGATACATAGCTGGCGGAGAATGGAACGTCAAACATGCCCAATGGATCTTCTCAGTCACAACGACTAAAGTGGGGAATTTCTAGCAGCTTTGACAACTAACAAGGTAACATATCTAATAAGTACTGGCCAACTCACTTGTTGACCCAGCGATTAAAAAAAACATCGTGATCTATTAGATCTTTGTATCATAAAAGATATTAGTCTTCCCTAGACCTATCCTCAAATCATCCACCAATCATCGTCTTATTGTTCAGTGAGATCACTGAAAACACAAACCAACCGACGTTATATAATCGTAAAACTAATTGGGAAGAATTTAAAGAACACTTGGACGCGTAGATCACTCTACAAATTTGCTTAAAACATCCCGAGAAATACACCTAGCAGCAGAAAAACACACAGCTATGCAGAAAGCAGCGTGAGCAGCAACCCCATCTATTGGCAACACAAAACCAATATTTCTTCACAATTAAACAAAAAATAGCAGAGAAGAGGCAGCTGCGCAAAAGTGGTAGACATCAAGGAGCAAAAGTGACAAAACTAAATTAAATAGAGCCACCAAAAATATGAAAACACACGAAGACGACAAAGAAATTAAAACAACCACAACAATACTGTCCTCCTATTAGAGATATGCAGGGCATATGTGCTAGAAACAATAGAGGAAAGGCGTTTGCGAATTTCTTAGTAAAAGTCTTTGAATCCAACGAAGCAGACCCCAATACTAATTATAACGAGATCAACAACTACTAAAAGTTCCAATTCAAATGGACTTACCTATTAAAAGTTCTACTCTACCAGAAGTAAAAAATGCAGTCATGAAGAATATAAACCCAAAAATAGCACTGGGGTACAATCTCATAACTGAAAAGGTCTTGGAAGAACTAACAGTTGAAGGATTCAAACTTCTACAGCGGATCGTAACTATTGTGAAAATTATTCATGTAAAGAGTTTTTCATTCATCACATGTAATACTATTTTCGATGCATAAGCTGTCGCTCCTTAGTGACTGGCGAACACTTCAGAGCACCCTTGGACAAAAATAGTTTTTCAGTATATTAGTCGGTTTTCTGTACAACCTATAGTCAAAAGCATTGTCGTCGAGTAATAAACTAAAAAATTCTATTAGAGTAGTTTCAGCATTTGGAGCTAACCGTTCACCTTTTTTTTGGAAAACTGAAAATTTTGCAAATTGGGAGTTGCCTGCCAATTAACTTCACTTTCTGCTACCTCATCTCCAGTTTCTTGATCACCTGGAAGATTTATTGGAATTTCTGCTTTAAGCCCAGATTAAAATCACTTTCAGAACTGACATCCTCGGCATCATCGATAAATATCGGATCTTCCAAATTATCAAGCAACTCATAAAGCATTCTTTGCAACTCTGTTAAATACCTTTTAAAGGTTTCGGACACCAGTGTAGGTTTTTTTATACCTGAAGGGCCTGGTTGGCTGTTTTCTATTGTGTAGCAGATTAGATGTAATCAAGTACGCCAAATGCACTGCAGCAGTTACTATAACATCCTCACAAAAACACCCTACTATCACTACAACCTTAAGCAAAGAATGATAACAGCTCAGTTGCGTTAAATATAGCGCAAGCGTACCATGTGCGTTGTCAGCAGCGAGTGTGTTAAAACAAACAGCGAGAACCGTCAACACGATACACGAACTAAAAGTAACTTGGTGATACCTTATCATAGACTGACCGAAACTCAACAAACCAATTATCGGTGTACAAAGATTTACAAGCTTGCCAATTCTATCAAGAACCTTCCATTAAAGAAATGTACAATCCAATTAAAAACTAATGATTATAATCTGCAAGCCCGCCGCAGCCGCCTGAACGCCCGCATGCAAAATCGACTATGCCGCCCCCACCCCCATCCTCTATCCCTGACTGGGCTTGTACTAGGGCATTAATAATTACTTTTCTCTAAAATCTAAATTTTAATAACCTCTAACTTATAAACTTGTGTCAAAAGTTAATAATTAGTTGATGCACACTTATGTATAATTATACTTAGCATTTTAGGATATACGGTATGTTCATTAATGACTGAACATGCCGCCTTGCAAAGATTTTTTATTCACAGTTTATGTATTAGTATGATAAGAACTAATGGTTGTAAACTAGAAGAACGTTGCTTATGTATGTAACCCGATATGCACAAAATTAATTTTCTCAGAGATTAGTTTTGGCATATTTGTCGCAATTTGTCAATCACGTGACATTCAGTCACATTTCAACATCCTGTATAGTATACAGCATCGTAGGAGATGTTTACACTCTCTTGTACATTGCGTTCACATTATCGATTCTGCAATTGCAATGCGAGTTGATATATAACACTCTCCCACGCTGATAAAAGTTTAAACAGTATTGAAACAAATAATACTGAATAACTGAAACATTTTGAGATTAAATAAAAGTTTAAAATATGAGAATTAACACTGCATTTAGTTTATGAAATAAATGAAAGTAACTTTGTAAAGGATACATCTTAATCTTAAAGTTTCCTCCGAACGTCTCGGAATTGGTTGAAGGAATGGCTGGCCCTCTGATACTTCTACCGGTTTCGTTTGGAGCTGGTCTGGTTCGTCCATAGCTAAGGTCAATGGAACGGTAAGCGGTGGAAGTGAAGAAAACGTCACTTTCTTTAGTTGGGGATTATTGACGGTGACCCGCAGCAACTGATTATAGTGTTTTTTTTCAGACATTAGCCCTTACTATCGAGGTTCACATGGTAGTGGAGTTTCCCGAACTTAAGGTTTATAGTCCCAAGCCTCCATGATGGCTTTCTGGCAGGATACCATCTTGCCTGTACGTGGTCTCCCACGCTTAATTGACGAGCGCTGGTAGGTCTAGCGTGTGATTTTGTTGACGGTTTCAGAAGGTCAAGTTTAATACGCATTCTTCTTTTTGAGTATAGTTCTGATGGGGACCACGAACTAGGGGTGTTGATTTGTAACGTAGTAGAATTTCTTGAACTTTTCTTTAGATAGGTAGGGTAGAAGTTAACATGGCTTTTAGTTTCTGTTTGAAGGTTTGGACATTACGTTCTGCTATACCGTTAGTGGCTGGGTGTCCGGGTGCTATAAACTTCTAAAGTATGCCATGGTCTGCACAGTATTTGGTGAAAGTTTCATTGTTAAATATTGAGGCGTTGTCGGAAACCAGAACCGCTGGTATACGGTACACAGAAAAGATGTCTTAAAGGTACTAAAGCATTGAATCCATTCTAGGCGCTGTCTTGGAGAACCGTACTTATAGCCATCGAGATTTAGGGTCAACCAAAATGAGGAAATAATGATTCTCATATGGCAACGCGTAATCTATATAAACCCTTTCAAAGTTGTCCTACAGTTCTTCCCGTGAATGGATGGGTGATTTTGTGGGATTCTTTCTTGTTTGCATACAGTCTTTGCATGATTTTACTAGACGTTTGATGTCCTGGTCTATATTTTTTCAGTAGACGTATTGCCTGGCAAGCTGTTTCATCTTGGTAATACCTATATGAGTGTGGCGAAGTTTTTGGAGTACCGATTGCTGCAAAGAGGTTGGTATCACTACTCGCCGTCCTTTAAAGATTATATCATTTTGAAGGTAGTACTTAGACTCACAAGATTCTCCATCCAACAAGTCAGATTTAAGCCTTGAAAGTCGTTCGTCGCGTGAGGTTTCTTGTGCTAATAATTGATATTGAGTGCTGAATTTGAAACTTGATAGATGACCCCATTCTAAATTAGACAAACTTCTTCCTCGATAGATTGTTCATCTTGGGATATAAATTCTCGAATAGATCTTGATAGAAAATCCGCATTAACATCTGCTTTTTTATGACGAATTTGTAGTCAAAATTGTTAAGCCAGGTTGCGTAGCGTGAAAGTCTTGAAGAAGTCATGGCTAGAAGTTTTGAGTTTTCATGGAGAATGTGAATCAATGGACGGTTGTTAGTGTATAAAATGATTGTTTTTCCGTATAGGTACTAATAGAGCTTCCTTAGAGAAAGTACAATTGCCAGAGCCTCCTTGTCGTGCTGGCTGTAGTACATCTCGGTTTTGTTCAATGCTCTTGATGTGAATGCAATAAGCTATTCAACTTCGCCTACATTGTGAAAAAGAACTCCTGTCACTGCAGTTGGAAACGCGTCACATGCTACTGCAACTGGAAGATCTGGGTTAAATGGTGCCAAAATTCTCTCACTAGCAAAATCCGTTTTCAGTTTTATAAATGCTGCTTCACATTTCGAGTACCAGAAGAACTGGTGATGTTTCTGTAGAAGTAATCTTAAAGGATAAGTTAGTGTTGAAACATTCGGAATGAATTTTGCATAGTAAGTCACCATTTCTGAGAATCTCTTGACATCTTCTTGATTTTGAAATTCTTCCTTTCTCAATTACGTAGCCAAGGTAAGTATTGGATTTTAGTCTTGAAAAATTCGCACCTTTCTTTGTTTAGATGTAAATCGCACTCTTGCAATCTATCGAGACAGGCAAGTAAGTTTTTATAACATTCTGATAAGGTTCGACCGTAAAATTATGTTGTCGAAATATGCGGTAACTCCATTATGTCCCGCTAAAATTTTGTCCATAATAAGATGGAAATCATTAGAAGCAGTTTTGATCCCGAAGAAATAGCTACCTTTGTGTGTAATAATTATCTGGATTTAACGCTTTCTTGATCGACTGGCATGTGCATATGGTTCTACTAAATCGAGGGAGCGATAATGTGCTAAATGATTCATGGTTCTGAGAAGATCATCAATTCGTGGATAGGATAATGCGTGTTTTGCAGTTGAGGGTTTACCCCTACTTTATAATCAACACACAGACGTATTCGTTACTGAGCCATAAGCCTCTGGCACGACGATCAGTGATAATGCCCAATCGCTTTCTTAAACCTTCGTAATGATTGAGCTTTGAGCTCTAGTGCGATTTTCTCCTTCAGGGTGCGCGGAACATCTCTCGCTTTGAAGGAAATTGGCTTGGCTCCTTCTCTCAATTTAACAATACTGACGTTTAAACTTGTCAAATTTAATGTAGATCAACAGCGCCTCTAGCGAAGAGAAAATCGCTCAATTTACGATCATCTTTTGTTTGGTATTGGTACTTTATCTCACAATCAACTGTCTTTGATAATTTAAAAATAATAATTGCGAGATAATGCATGCTATAAATGTACACAAATAGAAAACTATTGTCATAACAAGTAAACGTCTTTCATAATGCTGTACTGATCAATGAGAATGAGTATGAACATGACGAGCTCGCTGTATTTGCCGCCCCCCTGAACTTGCTGCTCGCGTGCGGTGCACGTCCGCTTACGGCGGGCCTGAAAATCTGCCTTATACTGTAAGAGAATTTCTTGGCTGTGATACTCTGTGTGTCCTTTTTTTTATTAAATCTTGTGTAACTACAATATATGTAGTTAGTAAAAATTGTTATGTTTCTGACCTATCATGTATTTCTTGTGAATAAAATTATTATTATTATTAGGAAAACTGAAAAATCGCGTAGAAAAAAAAGATTTATATCTAAAATTTTGGGAAGCGTTTTTAAAGACAAGATATTTAGACTTTATTAAAGATGTGAGCCAGCTCAGAAGTCTGATAAAAATCTAAAAACTAATAATACCCAAAAACTGTATACACCTAAAGATCAAATACCTGAAGATTAGATGATCAAAGAATTAAATTCTTAAACTAAAACAATCCAAATTTCAAAGATTTCAGTAATCATAATACAATATATTTTGGAATTAAAGAAGATCTAAATATTAGAAATATTGCAGAATTATTTAGCAGTTATTTAAAAATTAATTTCCAATTTCCAAGTTGTAAACTATGAGATGCCAAAGTTAGGTCCGAAAATTCAAAAAACTTAAAATTAAATTATTAGGAGAATCGAGAATTGAAAGACGTTAAATCTCAAAGAAATTAAAAGATTAACAGAGATTCAAGAACTAAAATAACAAAATTAATCAATTCCAATTTTTAAAGGATCGAAGATTCTAATTCGACTTGAAAATTAGTAAAATCCCCACAAATAAATATTAGGTCTCTCAAATTCCGAATAATAGAAACCAAAATTTAAATTCTAAATTACATAATTTGCAAATTAAGATTAGAAACCTAAAATGGAAACATTTTTAAAAAGATTCCAGACTTTAATAATTTTAAGCTTGGAGATTGTTACGATATGCGGAAAGTATCCAAACAGATTTACTACAAATATTCTAATAAATTGCACAAATTTCTTAATACAAACACCGTGATATACATAAAAATAAAAAGCTTCATAAATAAAGCGATTTAAAAAGTAAAATCTTAAAATAATCCCGGTTTCTTGTCTAACCTAGCGTTGAAATCACTAATAAATTTCCAGTTTTATTAATGCGGTGGGCTGAACTTTATGATAAACGGTTATTTAAATTGTATAAATACTTATTTAAATACTAATGCACTTTATTATCTTATTAATTAACTAAACGTAATCGTCTGTTAGTTAGAAGGAAAAAGAAACGAAAAATTAAAAGTTTCTGGAAACATACAGTGTCATTATACCATAATTTGTTAAAATTAAAACTATTAATAACATCGAACACATGTCTTAATATCGCTGATAAAATTAGGGGATCTTCTCCCTCCCCACCTTTTCTATAACAACGGGAAGCGGATTTTAAATTCCGTTTCAAAACAGTCTCGCGTAAGCTGAGCAGGCGGTATCTCCTCCGTATAGTTCGCTTTGATATAGGTGTGTGTACACCGTACGTAATAATACGTGAGGTGCATGTGTGTGTATACTATCAATATATAAACAAATAATAATTATAAACGGGTTTTATACTTATGTTATGAAATCTTTGGATTCTTGACCTCTTCTATCCTTTTTTTCTTCTGCGTGGGATTACTTTCGAAGAGATGCAATTCCTGATGTGATATTTTTTTTATCGTGGGATGTAAAAAATTACACGAGTGTTTTATGTTGATTATTAAGGTTGTTTCTGTAATTTCTTTAAATTAATGGTTTCAATTTTGTTGATAATCGAAAAGGTAAGAGATCGTTTAGTTTTATCTTTTTAATGTGTTTTAATATAAAATGTATTCGTTTGATTTAAAATTCAAGTTCAAATTCCAAATTTTAATTTTAATTTTTTTTAATTAAATTGTTTGATTTATACTTGTTGAAAATTTCCTGAATAATATTTTTTGGTATTTTAATAAATTAAAGGATATGTACATAATAATTAATAAAATAAATTTATAAAAGTTCTAACAAACTATAAAAGGCGTAATAGGTCGAATTTAAAATAAATTATTATCACGATAAAAATGATTTCAAAGTCTATACAGGGTGACCATTTAATTAAGAAAGAGAAGTAATAAGATCAGTTTTTTTTTAATTAATATTTCCAAAATAGGAAGAGTTAGTTGCTTAAGTATTTTATAGTTTTTTTTTAGGGATGCAACATATGTACACATAAAATAGATGAATCAGATAGCACGTTACGCAAAATTATTATTACCTACGTTAAATATAAAAAAAAACATGATTTCATTAGCAAAGTATATTCAAACACGTAATTAAATTATTTTTATGTTGACCACAAAAAATTCTATGCAAAGTGGGTAATTAACTTCGTTGATGAATATTTAAAGGCAAATGCTTTATCATCTATCTTTTTATGTAACTAAAGTTTTGATTTTTTTCTTGCTCAATTCTAGATGATGTTAAAACGTCAAGCTCGACTTGATTTTATTATGATGATAATGCAGTATTAGTGTATAGAAAATGCAAATTCAAAGTTGACCAAAATTAAATTTTTAAACGAGTTTTTGCAATGTTAAAGTGAGACTTTTTTCAATTAAGACATAAATAAATTTTTGAATAAAATTCAGGAGAGGCAAGAATATAAATATCAGTTGTCTTTATTCTAATATCATTTTTCTTTATTATCGTAAACTTATGAATGTTTTTCAAGTATCTTGTTATTAAGTACTGATGGGCCATCGTAAGTTTCAAAATGCATTTTTAATCTTCAATTGGATTTGTTAATCTTTTCAAAATTCTTTATCTTCAATCACACTAAACAAAACCATTTTTACTAAAAACCTAAAGAAACTAAAACTTCTGTTATCGAAATAGTGCATAACTGGGTAAAATCTTCCAAATTAGAACTCACTGTCGTAAAAAGTTTCTTAGGGGATAAAGTTTGAAACGCAAAAGAACTATTGCAAATTAACCCAAAAATAGTTTTTAGAAAATTCTTATTTGGTCACAAGGGGTAAAGTATTACCTCGACGTCATTGTGTAGTAGTGACATAACTACCAAAGAGTGCCATCAAGCTTGAAAGGACCAGAGCCCTGCAGGCATTCAACCCCCTCACGAAAATTTCCTGAAAACCCATAAAGTTAGAATTCTGCAAGGTTTACAAGAATCTAAGGAGCCACAAGAACTGAAGGTTAAATGCCTAATAGATCAAATGAACTGATTGACCTTTTACTGAAATGTATACGAGTACTCCGCAGTGCATCCAATTAGAATTTATCCCAAAAGTTCAGACAAATTTGATTTAAGTCACCTTCTATAACCTACAGTCGCTGACGTCGTATCAACACAAAACTCGGCCTAGAGATAAATTAGGTAGTATATCCCGACGATAAAGGAAGGAACTTTAGAGTTATATGTAAATCTTTTCCACATCAGAAAACTCTAGGGGGTTTGGGCTCTCGAGGGTTTTTTGTAAAATTCGCAAGATTGAGCTTAATATTTATATGGTAGATACACTCTTAATCGCTCTTCCATCTGGCTCATAACACAAATAAAAAGGAAGTAAGTATCACTCTTAATGATATATAAGGAACTTTATAAATCAGCTGAAAATACTAGCTACTAGCCACCAACAAGTGTTTTTTTGGGGCATTTGAGGGGTAGAAAACATATTTATCGGTTTCTAGCTTTACCAGGCGAATTCTAAGACTGCATATGCCGGCACATTTTATAACCAGCAAAATAGTAATGATGATATACAGAGTGTTTTTTGAGGCCAGAATTAGTTGGTTGAATCAAACTTATCTACATTCCAAAATGTTTTGTTTACCACTAAAGTGCTTCTGACTTTTTCAAATATTAACTCAAAAACGTTTTGTCCGGTTTGAATAGAAATCAGTAGTATGTAGATATTTCCATGAAAATATTAATTTGTGATGGGCATACAGGCTTTACTAAAATTTGAGAAAGGTGAAGACTACGCCCATCCTTGGACAAATTAGATCGTAGCTGTGTATTTTGAGGGTTTTACAAACGCCTAATACACTTTGATGAAGTTGCTTGTAAAAAAAATCTGAATCTTGCACAGTTTTGGCGGAAAAATGCATTGTCATGTGATAACATCCATAAATTTTATTTTACTTTACGAAACAGTTTTAGTAGACATAGGCAAACATTTGGAGCAAAACACATTAAACTTCAACCAAACAAAAGTGATTCTGGACGGCTTCGTGAAGCTCGAATACCCTATAAAGAAGCAGCATTTTTTTTTCATTTTTAGCCCATTCAAGAACTGTTACGTACTGGTTCTATATTTCGTTTGAACTCACAACAGCATACTGTAACAAATGTCCATGAATGAAGAAAATCCGTATGCTATGGAAGAGGGACATTTTCAATGTTAATTCATGATCATTAATGTGCGCATGAGGTTAATTCATTTGATTGGATCACTTAGTTGGCCAGTTACTTAGATTTTCTCCGGGAAACTCTGCCTGAATTACTAGAAGATGCACCTCTTCATTTACGTTAATAAGCTGGTTTTGATGCATGATGGTGCACCCATTTTGGACGTTTTGAAAGAGGCCATTTGAATGAGCAGAGGTCAGGATTCATTAGCTACCTAAATCACGAGACTTGGACTCATTTAAAACGAATGTGGAAACTGTCAAAATCGTCAACATTGAGCAATTGCGAAACCGAAACCAAAATATCGTAAACACTTTACAAAATAAAGGTATTTTGAGAAGGGCACTATGATTGTATTTTTTCAGATTTAGGTGTTTTCTAGTGCCCCGTCTGGTGATTTTAATCTTTTATTGGTTATATAAAAATCTTTCAAGTACGATTTAATAGAAAACCAAGAGAAAAAGAATCAGTGGCATAGATGTTTTTACTTAAAACTCTTTCGAGTTTTTGAAAAATCAAAATAAACTTTGAGGGCTCCTACCGTGTAATAAAACATTAATGTGAAGATCACTAATATTCTTAATTTTTCAAATTAAGCTTTTCCTAGAAATCTATGTAATAAGACACTTTAGTGTAACTTTGTGTTAATAAGTACTCAGTTTGTTGTGTTTTCGGTATTTTTATTATTTTAAATGCAGTAATGGATTTGTCTTCAAGAAAAAGGCAAAGAATTGTTGCACTTGGCATATACAATTCTCTGACGTAAAGGATTATTACTACAGAAAAGGACGAAACAAAAAGACAACTCCTAGAAACGACGCGTTCTTAATCAAGAAAAATCTACGATTTGAGTTGCAAAGAGAAGGAAAAATGTTACTTGTGAAGAAAAGCTATTAGGCCACAAAGAAAGCAATTTCTAGCTGCAAAAATGAAAAGAAACAAACTCAAAGGGACTAGAAAATACAAGAACAGAATAAAAAAAGACTAGAGGAAAGTTTTATAGTACAAGAATTCTGTTCGCGTTTTGTGAGGAAAACCGAAGAACAGAATATTACTGCAGATCATGTAAACCAAACTGTCAAACATCCATAAAGGATTATGCTTTTGGGGATGACCCTCGTATAACGGTAGTGGCGAGCTTATTCCAATTGAAGGTATGATGAACAGTGCCATAATATATTATAAGCAACTAACAAGGGGAGGGCATAATGAGTCTGTCGCCAATCTCGATGAAATTCTTACTGGCGACTAAATAAATAAATGGCCCTTCGGGTCTTGCAAGAAAATATTATAGGCAAAAATTGGCCTTTACGAAACTCTCCAGCTCTCTTAAACGTTTTTCATAAAACTTTTATTGGTGTTTCTACTTTCTACCCGTGTCTAGCGGTTTTTTAATATACGCCCCAGGAAGGCCAGAATAAAATTCACAACAAAAGGCGGAACAGGCATGGCACAGTAGAGTTTTATTTTAGCCTTTCTGTGTCCTATATTGAAAAACCCCTATATATGAGTCTAATGTTTTTTTTATGAAGAAACACGAATAAGACAAATGACAAAATACGTGTCGACTTATTTTCGATGTAGAACTGCCAGTAAATATTTCATCGAAGCCGGCGACGGACTCATTGTGCCCTCCCCTTGTAAGTATTACAGAGGATAATTGAAAAAATGAATTAGATAAAGTAGATACTAATGGTGATAGAATATTTCAACAGGGTTTGATTCCTTGTCATGTATCATATATAATGATGGACTTTTTCAACAAGGCACTACAAAAATAATTGATACAAGTTTTAAATCATGTCTGGTGCAATGATCCCCAAATTTCAGAAAACGGATTGTCTCTATGCTACAGTATAAGCAAGTGATTAAAGCTAAAGGTGGACATATTTCTTATTTACCTACAATTGACTAATTTTGTATTTTCTTCTCTTGTACATTTTGTAATAGATAAATTGTCTTGTTCAAATTACTTTGAAGAGTACGTAGATGTAATCCTGCCCAAAAAAACAATACTAATGGCAGAATATCCGATTTTATAGATTTTGACGGTTTAGAAATGATTAAATCCTCCACTTTTAAATAAAACTTATTTTAAATATTCTCTAACCTTAGCCATAAGCATCCTTTCTTCGGGCAACACATATAGGTAAGTTTGATCCAATCGACTTATTTTGATTCCAAAACCCTGTAGTAACTCTCTGTGGAGGATTCGTTTTGAGAAAAACAACTTTCCTACATGGAGTGCAAGCGTACAGAGTTAGAGAACTTCCTACGCAGATCATGAGAAAGTTTCTCTTTAATCATAGATTCTTTTACATCAAGAAATATCAAGATTTAAGTCTTAATAGTCTTAACATTCACTTGGCTGGCTAAAGCAACTTCTATATATTGACCCTGTTATCTAAGGACTTAGAAATCTAAAGTAAAATTTAAGTCTCTTGCTAAATTCCAATACTACATCATATTCTCCAATCGGTAACTTCCAAAACAGGTGTCTCACCTTTTTAGATATGTAATATCTAATACTTCTAGCTGCGCTGTTGCTTTTTTTTTCTCTTTTCAACCTTTTTATTAGAGGTGTTTGACATAAACCAGAAGAAGTAGACTCTGGAAAGAATTTGCTGTATTTATTCCGGTCACTCTGTTATTAAGAGTTGCCTCATGAACCAAATGATCGGATTATTATTCTGGATAGAATCATCTAGAAATTTAAAAAACGCAATTGATAATCCGTTAAGAACAGGTTGCAACTGCGAGTATTGACTCGAATCGCGAAACTTCAGGATATGTGATGCCCTTCTAAGTTTACTTCTGGAAGGCAAATATTCTTCGTTTGATTATTTGTAGATCCATTTAGTAATTTGCTTGTCGTGTTCTTCCTATTTATAAAGTTTCCATAAGCTTCTCCTTTTGAAGTTGAGTTGTCATCGTAATTCCAAAACTTGCTTGCGTTTGAGTTCAAAGATCAAAATTCAATGAAAAGGTTCTTTGTATTGAACGCTTTCTTCACATTTAAGGATAAAAAAGTTTGTAAGCTTTAATGTGTATGCTATGACCTTGAAAGTTTTCAACTTAACAAAAAATACTGTTCTGTGATTTTGCAAACATGTATGTATTGAGAACTGATGTTTATAGTAAGTAATAGTCCAAGTGCATGTCAAATTATAGGAAATTTTGATAAGCACGAGGGATATTTGATCAGACTATTTCCTGAAAAAAATTTGCACCAAAAGACTTCCGAACAAAAAATCGTTTAAAAACCCCAAGAACGGAAAATTCGTTAGACTTGACACTTGTCTGACAGTTGCACTAGTGCAATTATCGCTGTTATACGCCCTCCATTGGTTAAATTTCAAAGATCCAAGCCTTTTTATTCGTTGCAATTTTCTAAGGGTAATAATCACTGAAATAAGATGGATGCTGATAAACAGGGTGGGTCAAAAACAGAAATTTGTTTTTTAATCCACGGTAGGATAGTGGGGAAAATTTGTTATGGTAAACTCTTTGTAAAAGAAACTTAAAATCGAACAATATCTCACTGGGCCCCTGAGGTTGCAATGTGATTAATGCTACTCTCTATGGGTTTAAATCGATAGATTCGCTTGATTTTTTATGTGGTTATCGTAGTACATCTTTCTACTGCTTTTGCATGACAAGGAAGGGGTGCCTATCGCTCCTGATATTCCACCGTGTATTTATGTTCACTCCATCACATCCAACAACTGAAAGTCTTGGTAATTCTGTATTATGATTTTACATGTATTAAACTATTTCTTTTGAAATATCCATTGCTTTTACTAGCAGAATAAGCGCAGTATGTCCTAAATACGTACACTTCCGGATTCTTGAATTAAAGCAATATGTTTTTCATATTTTGTTAACTGTCATACTAGAAGTGGTACTGAAGTATTCTTCCTGGATACATTGCCTACTTTTAGAAAACAAATTCATACCTTCTGTAACTCTAGCAATTTTTGCCATAGATCAACTAGCAATGCCTGTCAAATCTGCCATCTTAGACGTATGGAGCAAAAAAGCTCTCATTTAGATTTTACTTTTTTTTTGTCCTTGTTTGCTTTCCAAGTTTATAAGTCTATTTGTGCTGTTGGTGTTCTACAGCTAGACTGGGAAGTAAATTCCTTCCAATATTCGTCTCTATCAGGTCAAGTACAGTACCTAGAATAGTTGTTTCTACCAAGCTCTTCATTCTCTTAACTTTTAACTGGACGCTTGCTAGACTGCTCGCTAATATTATGCGATGATGCCAGATTGTCATAAACTGTTTAATAGTGATTGCTACATCATAGTTATATGATTAGGCAGGTTTAGTTAAGCATACACTATTAATTTTTTTTTATTCCTGATACCTGAGAAAATGATATTACATACAAATCTCTCTGGAATAAAAAATAAGAATATTTAAGTCTGTAGGGGCCCGGTTAAGTACGAGATTATATCTTGTGGTTGCCACTGAATCCAATACTCTTCTTTTGAACGCTACCCGTAATGCAATTTTCAAAATAAATTTTTTACCCACGCTATAATAAAGCAACCTGGAAGGCTCAATGGATAAAAAAAGCTCAACTAGCCCAAGATCGCTCTGAAAAGTCTAAACTTTTAAAGTTCGTATTTCTAAACTTGACATCTCAGAAAAAGAATGCAAACAATTATCTACTGTTAGATTTACTTGATTTGTTTTACGTCTACTTTCTCAATCATTGTTGGTAAAGTTTAACTACAGCATTATTTCTACGGACGTAACTGTGAAAGTGACAGACAATTATATTATTAAATAATAATAAATTCTGTTTCGCTTCTAGATTTAATTCAATACGATGTTACCTATAAAACTATCATTTTCTTTAGCTGTTAAGCAATTGCTTCTGCTATAAAACTCGAAGACAGTAGGTTATAATTTCAATAGTCTGTTCAATTTGATAAAAAGAAAATCGACGAAATTCTCATTATAAGATTAACAGAATAAAATGAATCACTTTAAGCAATTCCATTACTATTTATCACGATCTTCAAGAAAAGGTCTACTCGATTCTTATCAATCAATGACAAATCCAGATGAGGAAACGAAGCAGATATAATTTTTGTTGTTCCGTCCTTCTTTGTTTTGCACTAAAAGCAATCTGGTTCAGTAAGAACAAGAAATGCTCTTTTTAGTAGTGCGAGGATACTCTGAACAGATTGGCCACAACGAACGAAATCAATTTCATTTGCATTCTTGGGCACAGCAAAGTCCGTGGCAACAAGGCTGACAAACTCTTCAGACAAGAAGCCGAGGACAGTTACGGACAAAACCCAGAAAAGAAGGGTGGGTTCATAGATAAATTACCCTAGAATTAGCTCGGAGACTCAATAAAGAAAATTCAGGTAATGCCTAGAAATGTCACAGTCGATAAGGGCGCCAGAGATCAGATCAAAGCTCAATGGGTTCCCAGATGCGGGCCCGCACCGACGAACACCCTGTATATGTAGGAGACGCTATGACAGCAGTGGACAATATTCTCAAATAATAAATAAATTTTCAAAACCGGATAGTCACTGAACGATATTTATTTTATTAATAAAGAATGGACGGAGAATTCGGCGCCCCGAAATGTCGATACAAACTTGATAATTCTACAACACAAGAATCAGGGGATTTGATGCAATCTTTACGGTTCCGGACAAGATAGGGTTAATGTTTTATCAACCTGTGCCGGGCGGTACGATACTTAGAAGAAATTTTCTATTTTCTTAACACTTACAAAACTCCTTTAGAAAGCCGCTAAGAACGAACGTAATCTAAACTCGCAGAACCACTTCTGGTGAATTTCCAAACGAAAAACAAAATGGCCGAATACGTCACGAAGATGAGTTTGCGGTGCAAATTAATTACAACAATACCCTTTTTGTGGGCACGAAGATGACTCTTCACTCTATCCTGGTCGAAGTGTCTCTCGTAACTGACTTTCTGCGCGCGTCAAATGCACTTAGCCTAAAACCGTGAATTTTGTTTAATTCCAAGCTTAAACATTCTGGCGTCTCCACTACCGATGAACCCAGGTATTTGTTCTATTGTAGTTGAATGCTGTTTCTGAGTTCATCGTCCGTTAGTTGGAAGTACTATTGTATGTAGTAGTCTATGGCCAGAACATCACTAGGTATTTTCATGATCCAGTATGACCCTTTAGAGATGTCGTACGGTATTGGTGTCACTATAATGATGGTGAATGTTGTGACTTCTACCATCGGAAAGTAACCAAATATATGTATTGATTCGTTGTCATGCTTGACTTCCGTTTTTAATAGTGAAGATGGTAGAATGGTGATGCTGGAAGGTATCTTCTTTGAGACGGTGGTGATCACTGTCCTAATGTGGGTTGGAGAAATGATTTGATACAGGTATCCTCGATTGTAATGTAGGTCCAGCAGGTTGGAATGGTAATTTGTTAATTCGTTGAGATAACTTGATACTATGTTAAATGCATTGATGATGTGAATATTGATCTTGTTTTCGTCAATACTCTTGCACCACTTCTGCATCTCTTCTATGATTTTCAACCCTTTGTTTAGTTTACTTCTGAATTTGTTGAGTTGATTGCCAATTCTTATCTCAGTCTCATTGAAGGTAGCCACTGCTGATAGCATAAATTTTTTTCTGTGGCAGAGATTGGCGAATCTTCTGCAGTATGCGAGGACTCGCGTCATCCGGGTCAGGGATGAAAATGCGCCGATGATATTGCTGGGTTGTTGTGATACTGTGATCTGGTGACACAGTTGAAGTTCTTCGATAGTTGTGGCAATGGTGGTTTGAATAGGCCATTGCTGTTCATTGATTAACCTTGCGGGATCATTCCACCAAATGGAATGTGTTTTTAATTTTTCTGAGTCCATCCCTCTGGATATAGCATCAGCAGGATTTTCTTTCCTCTTGACATGTAGCCATTGGTCTGGGTTAATGAGTGCTTGAATGAGTGCAACTTTGTTGGCCACAAAGGTTTTCCATTGACCTAGTTCGCCTTTGATCCATCCCAGTGCGATCATGGAGTCTGTCCATGCATACACGGCCTCAGCTTGAAGTTCTAAGGCAGATGCTGTTTTTCTTTTTTTTGCCGCGCAAAGCTCCAGTCTGGGTAGCGTCGCTTTTGTTTTAGCTGGGGCGACCTTTGATTTGGCGATCAGGAGGTTGATGTGTGTCTCTCCGATGACTGTGGTTACTCGGCTGCAGACTGCTGCGCCGTATACCTTTTCTGAGGCATCACAAAACCCATGAAGTTATAGCTGACATTTCCTTTCATGTTGTACACATCTTGGAATTTTGATTGTTGCTACGAGTCGTAATTGATCTTGGAAGTTGGACCATTTTTTTACATAATTTGGTTGGTATTTGCTTGTCCCATTCTAACTCTTCTAACCATAGTTGTTGGATAAATAATTTGACTTGCATTATGACTGGTGCCAACGAGCCCAATGGATCGTATAGTTTTAATATTTTGGACAGGGTGCAGCTCTTGGACGGTATGGCGGTATGGTTTATGTGTGGCTTAAAGATGAAAATATCTTCTTTTGACGTCCAGTGGAACCCTAATGACTTTTTCGATCCTTCTTCAAAAATTTCTGTGGTGGTCTGGCCTTGTAGTTCTTCTATTAGACTCTAGACTATTGATAGCTTGTTGCTTGATCATTTTCGTAATGTTATATTGTTATAAGTTGTGTTTGGAAGCTGACGGCTTCTTGTAGTGTGTCGGCTTCTGACAGTAGGTCGTATACATAGTAATCTCTTTTTGTGATTTTTGACAAATTCGGGAAGGTTTCTGCTTCATCGTCTGCCAGTTGTTGAAGCGGTTTGATGGCGAGATATATTGCTGCGGTTGTGCCATAAATTACTGTTGTCAGACCATATTCTTGGATTGGTTTTGTTGAATCGAATTTCCATACTATTCTTTAGAACTATTGATCCTCCTCATGAACTTGTATTTGGCGATACATTTTTTCTGTCAGCCGAGAATGCTATTTTACGCGTTCTCCGGAGCAGTAGGATGTCTGCAAGTTCTTGCTATAGACGTGGTCCGGTGTGCATCTTTTCGTTTAAGCTGTCGCCATTGGATGTCTTGGCAGACGCGTCGAATACCACTCGTAGTTTGGTGGTTGTGCTGTCTAATTTGATTACTGCTTGGTGAGAGATATAGTACCTCTCTTGGTCTTCTTCCCCTTTTGGGATGAGCTTCATATGTCCAAGCTCTAAGTATTCTCGCATGAACTTATGATATTGTTGATCCAATTCTTCGTTTTTTGCAAAGTTTTTCTCTTGATGGAGCATCCTTGGGTTTTGATGTTCCCAGGTCTCAATTGTGCTTTTGAATGGTAGGCTTACTGTGTAGGTTCCATCTTGGCTTCTTTGCGTTGTTTGGCTGTAGTATTCTTGATCGACTTCTTCCAATTCCAGAATCTAGTTGATTGTTTATCTTCATTGATACATGTGAGTATACTGACGATTTTGATGTTGCTACTTGTTTCTTTTGCTGTTCCCGACAGAATCCAACCGAATTCTGTGTCTTAGCCCATTATTGCATATTTGCTTTTGTGTAGACCAGCCAGTGTGAAAGTGCTGATGTCTTTTGCCCCTAGTATGATGTCTAGTGGTCCTGGATTTGCAAATGTGGAGTCGGCTAACATGCGATTGTACCATTCATTTATATCGCTTTCTAGTGGCTTTCTGGGTAATGCGTTGGTTAGTTTTAATAAAACCAATAGTGTTATGTTCGACCCGAAGTTTCTGGTAAACCTTGGTGCCAGTTGCGCCTCGATTTGAGAAAAAGTCGAAGGATCATAAGCCTGTCACTCATAGGCGCAAATGAGAATCCAACATATCCCAAATGTGATACGACAAACAGATGACTTTCTACTTCCTGGGTGAGTGTGAAGAATATGAAAGGTTGAGGTTCAAGATCCAGATATCTTAGCAGCAAGGTTTGGCCTGATCTGGACTTAAGCTTTGGGCAAAGTCACATAGCGTTTTAGAAAATTACTTATTCTCAGTTTTCTTCTTTTTTTTGAAATTGGGACATAACTTGAGAAACGGTTGCTTTAAACTGCCATAAAATTCCTTGGTGTTAATAGGGTTTTCACATTGTGAATTCTTACAAAAACGCAAAAAGTTTGATTTCCTGATCTTTTTTTTAGACGCCCAATTTGGTTGAACTCTGCAACTGTGAAGAATTCTGGAAATTTGTCGCTATTTTACTTAAGAAATATTTAATTTTTACGAAATTATGTTTGTACATGCATCTCGATATTCACCTCTTAAAAAGGCATCTGATTAGGGTGTGGGTATGAACTTAGATTTTATCTTTACAGCCTGGCTGTACTGTCATTTCGTCCTCTTTGTTCTCCTTTTATATCCAACTAATAGAATCATACTTGTTATAATCCTCTAAATTCACTTCTGTAAGACAAAATCGCTGTTCCAGTGGTTTGGAATCGAGAAGATTGTAGGTAGATCTCATTTTTCCACAGCACTAAATTCAATCGACTACCTCACACATCAAGGGCTTAAAGGCCGCAAAAGGCTGACCAAGTACTTACATAGAAATGCTCTTGTTTTTAATCTGAGAAATGTATTATTATGTTGATCAAAACAAAATTTCTTCCCTCCTCAAGTTAAAAACGGCTGATTTCACATCCTGTATATTGATTGCTTACAATGATTATTACTTTTATACATTTTTGTTCCTAATGTAGGCGATTTATAAACGTGTAACACGCAGTGTTAAATTCAAATTAATGGTAAATGAAATTCGCGTTCCACCTACTTTAGTAATTAAATCACATTAAGCCATTTATCAACACCTAGATGTTTAAAAGCCCCAGCATTATCATAAAAAAAAAGAAAATGGATCTTTTATCAATTTTCACACCAATTTCCTTTTTATCCGTGTGTTTTTTGCTGCCTAATTTTTTTCGTATGTATATAATTACAAGAACTAAACATTTCCTTTACCTTAACATCCGTCTATTCAAATAAAATTTTATATTACTAATTGTTTTAAGAAGTGTGAGAGAGATTTTAGGTTGAGGCTAAAAACATTTCGATGTTAAGGTCGTGATTTTTTTCTCTGCTTGACTTGAGGACAAGCGTTTTGCAAACTGTGTATGTGGGCTCTTCGTATACATACATTTTTAATTGTTTGATTTCTCATTTACTTCCCAACAATTTACATTATTTAATATTCTATAAGCCATGCTGTAGGAAATAACGAAAACAAAAACAACACAATGAAAAAAAAAGTGCTCACGTAATGCCGAGTTAACAATTTTGAAACTTTTAACGTAGAAAAGAAAGAACCAATCCCGAGTTCGCTCGATTATTATACACTAGAAGAGAGCAATGGGTTAAATTACGGTTTTCAGGCTTCAACGTAATTCTTTTTCCCACAACCTTCAGGAAAATATATGCACGCAAACTAGTACTATTAAACACATCATCCATCACAGCTGGCCGCTTTCTAGGATTGTTAACTACTAGATCACAGGAAAAAGCACAATAAGTGTGCTTCCGTTTAGACAACGGTTGTACATTTTCGAATTTACGAGTAGTTTGTCGGTCATTATACTCGGAATCAAAAAAAAAGAAAGAGGAAAAAGATGATTTGCTAATGTCTTTTTTATGTTTGAATATGCAATTTAAATATATGATATATGAAGATATAAAACGGGCGTTTATAGATTTTATTCACGCTATAGCAAAAAACACGCTTTATAACGACAGTTGTTGAGAAAGTCACAAAATTATTCTAACTGTAAGAAAATTACATATTTCACGGCGTAGACTTCTTGAAGCAAAACAATGCTCTAATTTTGCAAAAACAAAGAGAATTTAGAAGTTTTTGAATTTTGACGAAACTTTTTTTCTTGTAATTAGTCATTACATTTTGATCAAAGAAAAATAATATGAGAATATCTTGACCTGCAAGGATTTTTTTCCACTTTGAAAGCTAAAAGAATCTTGCAATTAAAAGTACATGAAAACTAAACCCACTTATGTATGTGCTACCTACCAGACTCAGGAAAAAAAGTCTAAAAGAAACATTAATGATGTTGCGAACACGCGAGGTAGATCACATGATCTTTTCATGTTTTGTAAAAGCAAAAGCAGTCGTTGTCATGATATCGTAAAAGATTCGATGGAGTTTAATTCGGAGTCGTAACAACAAATTTTATATTATTATGAGTTAAAACATTGAATTAAGTTAAGAATGTTTACCCATCAAGTAGATAGGAGCTAGACATTATTTCACTAATCGTCATGGATCCAGTAAAATTAGCCAGAAATTCAAAGCTGCTGCATTCTTAGAGTCTAAGTATTATACCTGCTTTCATAATTTATTTTATGAGAACTCGTTTAGGATGCTTCTTAGTAAACAAAGTTCAGTTTTCGAAACGTTCCGGTTCACTCTCTGCAGACATGAATTGGTTCAGTCAAGTGCCCACCCACAACCTGGCACCATTGCACCATCCCTCTCCCCTTTCTAAACCTTTCAGAAAAAGCATTTTTCTCGCCTGCAAACTTTTCAGATTTACCTTCCTTTTTCCTTCAATCAAGACATCCACAAAAGCTCATTGTGAGGGTCTGCCCCCATTGATTTTCTCTTTGAAGCTCTTCAGAGACACCTATTGATCGTTTTCTCTTGATTACCTTCTCAAGAGAACTATGCATATACAAACTAATCGGTCATTACTCTTCTTAAGGTAGCTGTGTACAAATATTGATAGATCTCTACCTTCCATTAACCTTTCCAAGTATTACGCGCGTAAATTAGTCTAGTTTAGCCCTCAAACACAACATCTGTGGTAATTCACGTTGGAACTCTGTTATTTATTGACCCTTTCAGGAAAGCTACGCACACAAACTACTCGAGCTTGACCTGAAAACTTGTTCTTCATTATTCCTTTTGTAGTGGCATTGATTGGAAATTACCTTACTACATTAAGTTTCTTAGGCCCTTTTTTTCATCTCTCAATAAATTAATTTGATGGATAAATACCATGGTAATCATTGTTAGTATAATTGTATCCATAGCTACAATGTTCCAGATAAAGTTATTAGGAGCAGCTATTCATAAAAGCTAATTAAGCTTAGTGGGGTTTTGTCCTTTATTAGCCTGGTTTAGCCCTTCACGTATCTCCTTGAGGAAGCTATGCACACAGACTAAATTGCCCTTGGTCCTCAAACGGGCCACTTTTGGTACTTCTTAATTTACCTTCTCAAAAGAGTTGTTCCCACACGCTGGTCTGATTTGGTTGTTAAACAGGTCACCGACTGGGCTTCATCTTCAACTAACCTTTTTGGGGAAGACTCTCAAGAGAGCTATGTACAGGCATTGGTCAACTTTTGCCCTCTGTGCTCTATATAGAGATTAATAAATAGGAATTGAAATTTATGTTTTATTCATCTTTCAGGAGCGAGCTATGCGCCAACTGTGAACCGAATCTGTTCTTCATTAATCTTCTCAAGAAAGCTATGCAGACACACATACATACACTAATCAGGCTTGGTTCTCAAACAGACCACCAGCAGCGGTATTTCTTGATTGAAATTTATGTTTCATTTTACCTTCCTGAAAAGCAATGTACATTGTGCAACCACTGAATAGGCTCTGCCCTCCACTAATCTTCTTAAGGAAAAACTAATCAAGTCTGGTAAAGCAATGTCGAAGTTTGCCTTTAATTAGTCTTCCCGATAGAGCTATATACAGGTGTTGGTCAGTATTCATCCTCTACATGCATCATCAAAGAAGCCATCTACGCAAACTAATCGGGCAGTGATCTACAAAAGGGCTTTACCGTCTATTGACATCCTCGAGCAAGCTATTGGTCAACTTTTGCCCTCTGTCCATATCTCCTTAAGAAAGCTATGCACGCAAATTAATCTTGTCTGCTTCTCAAACGGGCTGCCTTTAGTGATTCTTGATTGGGACTAATCCTTCATTTACCTTCTGAAGGAAGCTATGCATTCACATTACTCGGACGTGATCGTTAAACGGCCCTTTAACTAATCTTCTCAAGGAAATTATGTACCAACATAGGTTGACTTTCATTCCTCACTAATTTCTCCATGGGAGCTACACACAAGCATTGCTCGTCAGTCTTCGCTTTTTATTTATCTCATTGAAAAAGCTATTCTTATAAACTGATTGTGCTTGGTTCTCAAACGGGCTACTTTTGGCTGATCCTTCATTTACCTTCTCATTGCTCTTGGTCCTCAGACGAGCCACTTTTGGTACTTCTTGGTTCATTTCTATTCTTTATTTGCTTTCTCAAAAGAGTTATGCACACACACACACACTGCTCGGAATTGGTTGTTAAACGGTCCAGGATTGAGCTTTATCTTTAACTTACCTTCTCAAGAAAGTTATGTACAGACATTGGTCAGCTTTCATCCTCCACTGATTTTTTAAATGGGGCTATACACAGGCATTGCAAGTATCAGTCTTAATCCTTAATTTATTTCCTTAAAGAAGTTATGCTTATAAACTAATTGTGCTTGGTTCTCAAACAGGTTACTTTCGGTGATTTTTGTTAGGTTTAATCCTTCAGTTGCTTTCTCAAAGGAGCTGTGCACACACTGCTCGGAATTGGTTGTTAAACGGTCAAGGGTTGGGCTTTACCTTCAACTAACCTTCTCAAGGAAGTTATGTGCAGACATTGGTTGATTTTTATCCTCCACTGATTATACACAGGCACTGTTTAGCCTCTGCCCTAAATTTATCTCTTTGAGGAAGCTACGTATATAAAGTAACTGTACTTGATTCTCAAACGGGCTACTTTTGATGGTCTTATAGCTAAGATTTCTCTTTCGTTTACCTTCTCAAAGGAGCTATGCACACACACGGCTCCTAATTAGTTGTTAAATGCATCGGGACTGGCTTTTACCTCCAACTACTTAATCTTCTCAAGGGAGCTACACACAGGCTTTGGTCAGCCTTCGCCTTCTATTAATCTTCTTAAAAGAATTAAGCGTACAAACTGATCGGGCTTGGTTTTTAAATCAAGTAGTTAGGATTTACACTTCATTTATCTTACAGGAGGAGCTACGCACAAATATTGAAATGATTCTGTCCTACATTGATCTTCTCAAGAGAGCTATGCACACCAGACTTGATAGTTATTAAAAAGTTTCAATTTCAATTGAGATTCTCAAGAAATAACCGCATTGACACTGGTTGATTTTTATTCCCCTTATAAGTATTGCCATACGAGATATTCACGCAATCTAATCGGACGGTAAGTAGATTAGATTTTGTGGTCCATTAATCTTCTCAAGGAAGCTTGAACTGACAATGGTCGATCCTTGCCTTCCATTAGTCTTCTTAAGGAAGTCAGTCACACATACTGATCGGGTTTAATTGTTAATCCTGCAGTGGCCCAAGATTGGGCTTTATCTTTAATCTTCCCGAAGAAACTGCGTATAGGCGTTGGTAGGCTTTCATCTTCTATTAACAATGTCAAGGAAGTTCTCCACTTAAACTAATAGGACGGTAGGTAGTTTACGTTTAGATTTTGTGCTTTGTTAACCTTCTCAAGAGAGATATGCACAGGCAATCATTAATCTTTTGAAGTTGGGCACATATACATCGGGTTTGATTGCTGAACGAGCCACCTAACAGTGGCCCAGGATCGGGTTTTAATCTCCTCGAAGAAGCTACAGATATTGATCGGCTTTTATCCTCCATTAGCAGTGTTAATGAAACTGTTCATTTAAACTAATAGGATGGTAAGTAATTCACGATGGATTGCACCATTAATTTGGTTTGCAAATTAAGTCCACGCATTTATCGACCTTTGCCTTCTGTTAATTTTCTTAAGGGAGCAATTCCCACAGATTAATCGACCTTGGCTCCCAAACGGGATATCTGCCATGGTCCTTGGACAGAATTTATCCTTTATTTAACTTTTTGAGGAAGTTATGTATAGACATTGATCAGCCTTTGCATTCAGTTAATCTTTTCAAGACAGCAATTTACACAGATTAATTAGAATTTCTCCAAAAGAGTTATCTAAGGTGGTTATGAATAGGTTTTAGTCGGATCCTGCTTTCCAATAATATCTTCAAGGAAGTAGTTCACAAACACTGATTGGGCTTTTTAAACGGGGCTTTGCCTTCAGTTAGATTCTTAATAGAAACTAATAGAGCTGTAAATACACTTTGCCGATTAACCGTCTTGATGTAGTAATAAACAAGCATTAATTGGACTTAACTCCCATTAATCCTCTCAAAGGGTCTACGTATTCAAACTAATTGAGTTTGGCCTTCAAACGATAGAACCTTACCTTCCATTAAGCTTTTTAAGTAAACTCTCAATTAATCTTGTTGATAGAATTATGTTTACATGTCCATAAACCAAGCAGTTATGACAGCTCACGGTTGAGCTTCACCGTTTAGTAACCTCCTCGATGAAGCCATGCACAGGTATTAATCAAACTTTGTGTTTCATTACCCTTGTCAAAAGAACTGGCATGCACACAAACTAGTTGAATTGAGCTCTTGAGCTGTCGATTGTGGCTCACAATTTGACTTTGCCTTTCTTTAACTGTCTCGTTGAAGCAACAGAAAGTCAATGGTCGGAGCTTACCATTCGTTAATCGTCTGAACAAACCCACAGACAGTTTGGCTTTCGTACAAATTCGCTCGCCTTCCACTAACCTTCTTTAACCTTGTCAAAGAAGCTATTAGTTTTGTCGAGGGAGTTGTGCGCGCAAACTAACGAGATTTCATTCTTAAACAGGCCACTTATCATAGCTTATACTTGATTTTGTCCTCCATAGAGCTTCTCTCAAGACATCCATCACATTTCGCCTAGCTTTCAAGAGAGATATGCACACAGGTTTGTCGTTAGAGTTTGGGTTTTATTAAATTTCTTGAGAGAACTATTCACGCAAAATAATTGAGTTTTACCCTCCATTAATTTTCTGAAGTTGGGCACATATACATAGGGTTTGATTGCTGTACGAGCCACCTAACAGTGGCCCAGGATCGGGTTTTAATCTCCTCGAAGAAGCTACAGATATTGATCGGCTTTTATCCTCCATTGGCAGTGTTAATGAAACTGTTCATTTAAACTAATAGGATGGTAGGTAATTCACGATTGGATTGCACCATTAATTTGGTTTGCTTTATGGCTTATGGTTAGGCTGTACCCTCCACTGACCTGCTTACGATATTAATCTTAAGGAGCCGTGCACGTAGAACATTCTAATTCGACCCTAAAGTGAAAACTCTACGAAATCTGAATTGGCTATTAAACAGGTTCTCTGCTAAGGGCTTTGCGGTCTAATTAAATTTGGGAAAGCGATGCTCAAGTAGTGGTCTAATTGCTTCTTCAGGTATCATTATTCCATATTATTATACCAAGAACACTTCAGTGAAATTGTTGTTGATTTCATACTTGGAAATTAAAATTTAATCGATTACTTACAAAGAAGCTGCAAATCTGCCTACCTATCACTTTATTTCCAGTCTCTTGGACATGCATTCAACTACAGATTTTGTTTTGTCACCTCCTACACTTGCATAATCAAGCGACTTTGAGTGAAAGAAAGTGTCAAACGTAAAAGGATAATTCGATTGAAATTTTGATATATTAAGAATCGTTTTACCAATTTGCTGACTAATACTAGTACTGAAGCTGTTTGGTTCGACTTGCTCAAAATTCTGTCTTTTCATTATCTGATGTCATTATGGCCTGGCACTCGGTCAAAGTTAGTTAGAAGTTTTTGATTAATTAAAGGTACTGATTACTCTCGACTTTCTACCTAATAAATCTGAAGTTACTTTAGAGGGTCTCAGAGCCCTTACAGAGTTATTTGAGAGGAGCAAAAGTTAGGTTTGATTACATTCAGAAACACAAACTAAAATTTTACCTAAGACGAGGATCTTTTGGCATCCATTTTTGCTCCAGTGGCGGTATCTAATTTGCAATCATCAATAAACCAGAGGAGACATTTCAAAGACAGCGGTCTGTACCGGATATTGGATACAGTAGCTATTGATGAATAAACATTCTTCTGTTAACTTAATTTTAATTTGGTCTTTTGTTTCTGCTAAAGAAACACATATTGTATGTATCCTAGAAGTGTTACAGTGTAACACAAAAGCCAGTTTTGATAAATGAATTCTTTAAGTCAAAACAACAATGATCACGATTCGCAAAAAACACGCTAGTAATTTTACAAGGGTTCTTTCTTCTCGTTTCAATTCGATGTGTCATTCACTTACCGATTCAACCCTTGACCTCGTTCAATTTAAACTGGATTTGCAAACGGAGTGGTATAATATATAGCTGGAACATTAGCGATAAATTAAATATTGTAATTTATCCTGATGGTTTCTAAAGCAGCATGAAAACAAACGTAAATCTGCCACAATAGCGCTAAAGGGAATTGTAAGACGTATATCATTCACAACATAATTTTCTTTAAGAATTGCCCGGGGTTCGAGTTGCATTTATGAGAAACGTTCTCAAATGAAAAATCCAATTTGATTAGTACTATTTATTGCGCGTGTCGCGGTTTCACTCCATATGGTCAAGAAACTCTTGGGCGAATAAATTTCCACGGTTATTAAATCGGTTGTCAACAACTCGAGAAAAGGCTTCCTGCTACAGTGACTTGCTGGATATCAAGAACACGTTATCACCATTGTTTTGTGAACTAGTATAATTCTGGTATGAAAATATTTCAAGGTAATTATTGAAAAAAATAGCTATTAAAATGTTTGGGTGTAAACTGTGAAAAATGCAGAGGCGTTTTCACAATGATGATTATATTTGCACCATTAATTTCTATTAAAATTTAATATTTTCATCGTTGTGAATTATTAAATGTTTATAATAGTTTATAAAAGGTAGATCTATCTTATCCCGAACACAATGTGCAATCAAGGATGATATAATCTCGCGGCCATCCTTAATCCCCACGGGCAACATGAACTCTGAACTGCCAGTTCACACGATCATCAACAAACCACGGTTATCGACCCTTTCAAGGTCTCCGTAATAAAATTTTTTATTATTACTTAAGTAAATCATAATATACCTTATTCTGTATAAACGAGACAGGTATACCGTAAATGGCATAATATAGAAAAATGTGAAGGCGTAAAATTTGGCTCGTTACAATTTCACGCTAATTATTTTAGATTGGCAACTCTTTTTAGAATGATTCACACAGGAAGGAGTGTTATTTTAGGAACGAAACTAGATTTGTTTACAAAAAAGAGCTCGTTTGGAAATTATGGATTATTATACACTAGTAATGACTCATCCAGAAGAATAATTACTATTCGAACGTCAGTCAATAGTCATTTTATATTAAAACAGTTAGATATCGTGAACAACAGTTGAAGTCATTTTGCATACACCCTTGGAGTCTCTTGCAAATATTGTTCCTTTTCTTATTGTGCCTTTATTATGTTTATGGTAAAGCATGGTTTATTCCGTTTATAGTTACGTAGGTTAGGTATGCATTTAAATTCGTATAACCATTTTTCTTTGTTATCCTATTTGTGTTTTGATGTTTTATGTACATATAAATATGTCTGAAGCAATCCAGACTTTTATTCATGTTTTGTATTATTGTTGTTAAAGTATAAATAACTTATGTCAATCGAATGGTTTTAACACTATGTAATATTCAAAGGCTGTTATAGAATTTAAATTTTCTTCAACCACAATGCGTGTTGCCCAAGCATTGGGGAACGTTGAGATATGGGAACATGTCACATGTGGGCTGGATAGGAAAGAAATTGTCCCGGGTAAAACTTTGTTAATGATGTCAGTTTCAGTGATTCGTACTTAGATGACCTCTCTCTTTGTGCTGTTATCTCTACTAGGTATTTTCAAAATCTGGGAGCAGTACAGTTGAGTGTTTGAATTCTGTTTGTCTTCCTTGGCAAGAAAAAATGCAAGCATTTTGCGTTTCTTTATCCTGCAAGTCTTTTGAACTATATAGTGCATCCAACCCAAAGTAAATGAGACAATAATGAGAAAGCTCTACTTACAAATATGAGCAAGTAACGATAAAAATGTAATCTTATAGAGCTACACCACGTTGGGTCAGCGCTTTATTTCTGAGAATTTCCCAAATTTAAAAAGATCATTTCAGTATTTTTGGAGATGAGTTTGATTTTCTTTGCCGAAGCCAAAACATAACCTCTCGCAAGAAAACCCTTATTAGCCTTGTATGTATACTTTATCGTATTCTCTCAGTAACTCTTATTCCTCACTTTTCCACTTTCCTTCCTAATCCTTTGGACACATTTACTAGCTGTTGTCTTGTCTTTGCTATAATTGCTATATCGTCAGTGAAATACAAACATTAATGCACACTTTGTTTCTTCTCTGTTTTCTTGTGCCTTTTGCGTTACCTGCTCCAACACTATTCAGTAAGATGGAAAAACGAAGACACTCTCTTTTTATTTAATTTAATTTAAAGCTCAATATGGACAAGAAACTAAGAACCGTAGGCCCTATTCGCATTCAATGACAATACTTCAGATTGCTTCTTAACAGCTATCTACAGTAATAATCAATAAACAGGCACAAATAAACATGATATTCAAAAACTCAAAACACTAAGTCACAGTGAGGGGTGCAAGCGAATGAAATGCTGCGCTGTAAATCAATTTACATAAAGGAATGGCAAATTAAAGCAAACCTTCATGAACTAAATAAGCTCAGATACAGCAGGGGTGTGTAATTAAAACTCGATACGGGCAAGATCGGAGATATTTCACAGTAGGTATACTTAAGATGTTTTGTACAATTTAACTTTACTTGCTGTGTTTAATAAAATTTGTAGTGTTCATCTCATTTTCGCAACGTAGGAAAATGCAACAAGAATAGCTGACCAGCATAGATTATACAAATAATCTTAATCTTTATTTATATTTATATTCATTATATTCAAGAGAGATGAATTATTTTGTTGAATGGATGATTAAGCATGGCTGGTTTACGTGCAAAGCTTTCTCAAAAAAATTCAAGTCACCGCTCGTAATGGATTGAATGATTAATCACAACAATTTTCATTACATAATTTCTTCGTATAAGCTAAAAGATGGTCAAGCCTGACACATCTACTTCTAAAGCTTTCACGAGAAGGTTAGTTAGTAAAAGGCAATAGCCATTTTTGCGTTGGGTCATTGTGAATGACCAGTCTGATGGTTAAGCACAATTAGTCTCTCTAGAGAGTTTTCTTGAAAGTTAATAGATAGCAAAAATTTCTAGTTTGACAGCTAACTACGCTTCCCATACATAAGTTCAAGAGGAGCAGCAAGCCTGACTTGTTTACGTGCAAAGCTTTCTACAAAAAGTTGATAAAAGGCAAACGTCGATTTTGGTCCAGTTTGATGGCTAGCCACAATCAGCTTTCTCAAAGGAGGGCCAAAATTCGTTTTGGAAAATGTTAATAGAAAGCAAAACCCGTATTTGGGCCACTTCGAGAGATCAGTTTGATGACAAGACACGATTAGCTTTTGTAAAGATCTACTTCACAAGGTTGATTGCAAAGCTTCCTCGAGAAGGTTAAAAAATGACAAAGTTCAACTTCTGCACGCCATAAGTGGCCAGTTTGATGGCTAAGCACGACGAGTTTAATTTCTCCGTTAAGTCTGACTCGTTTAGGTGCAAAGTTTTCTCTTAAAAGTTAATGAAGAACAAAGTCCAACTTTGATTCTGCACAGATAGTAGCCCGTTTGATGACTAACTAAACACGATCGAAATATAGAAAATCATTTCGAGATTGGAAATATGAAGGAATATCATAAACACGATCAATTTAGCTTCTCCATAAAAGTTAAGAGAGCAACAATCCTAACTCGTTTAGCTGCAAGCTTTCTTCGAACAAGACCAACTTTGAACCAACGCAGGTGCCCAGTTTGATAATAGAACAAAGCTTTCTCCTTAAAGCTAATGAAAGACAAAGTTCAACTTTTGTTCTGCGCAGGTGGTGACTTGTTTAATAGCTAACTAAACACGGTCAGTCTAACTTCCTCGTAAAAGTTTAGAGAGAACCAAGTCTCACTCGTTTAGATGCAAACCTTTTTCGAAAACGTTGATGAAGGGAGAAGATCAACTTTGGACCGTCCCAGAAGTGATGAAGTATAATCAGTTTCTGTAGAGAGTTTCCTTGTTAAGATTAATGAAAGGCAAAGTCTACCTAGTTTACGTCGAAAACTTTCTTGAAAAAGTCAACGAAGAGTAAAGCCCAAATTCGAACGATCGCAGATGTTAGTTTGGCGACGAAATACAATCAATTTCAGTAGAGCGTTTCCTCGTCAACGTTAATAGAAAACAAAACGTGGCAAAATTTTCTAAAAAAGGTTACTGAAGAGCAAAGAACGAAGCGCAATCAGATTTTGTAGAGCTGTCTCCTCAAAGCTAATAGAGGACACGTTTACGTGCAACATTTTTTTGAAAAAATTAATAAAGGATGCAGCCCAGATTGGGGACACCACAGATCGCCAGTTTGATGATGAAGCACAGTCAGTTATTGTGAAGAGCTTCCTCGCTAAGGTCCATGGAAGACAAAGTATGTTTTGGTTACTAAACTTCTTCGAGAAAGTAAGTGGGGTTCGAAGCCCGACTTTGCGCCGCGCAAGTAGTCAGTTAGATAGTAAAGCTCGATCAGTTTCCATAAATAGCTTCTTTGTGAAAGCTAAAAGAGGGGAACCCTCGACTTTTTAAGTGCAAGGCTGTCCCGGAAAACTTAAGGAAGTACGTAGCGCGACTTTGGGTTACCATAGATGACCTGTTGGTTGGCTAAACAGAGTTAGTTTTTGTAAATAACTTCCTCGCGAACGTCAAGAAAGGACGAAACTTGATTCGTTAACATGCAAAGCTCGAAAGCATAATTTGTTCACATGTACACTTCTAAAAAACTAATAGAGAGCAAATTCCAGCTCTGAGCCACCTCAAGTGGGCAGTTTGATGGCTAGGCACAATCCGTCTAGCTTCCTCGTGAAAGCTAGAGACGGGCAGAAGCTGACTTAAACAGATAATGAAAGATAATGGCCAGACAGTGGACCATAGCAAGTAGCCTGTTTTTGAACAAAGTCCGAATCGTTCTGCTTCATAGCGCTTCCAAGAAGACTTTTATACATAGATTACCTTAGATTAATAGAGAATAAAACCTAATTGTGGAAGTTAAAGGAGGGCGAAGCTTTCCCAAAGACATCATGCAGGGCAAAGTTCGAATTTGGATCACCACAAGTGGACAGTTTAATGGATAAGCACCATCAGTTTCTCGTAAAAGCTAAGAAAGGGCCAAGCCTAATTGTTTCGTGTAAAACGAAAGCAGACTGTAGACCACGACAGGTAAGGAAATCAGATTTTTTTGGTTTATAGCTCTCCCGAGAAGGTTAACGAATGGCCAATCTCGACAGTTACATATGTATACACCCTTATTGCAAAAGTTAATAGAGGGTAGAGCTTCTCTATGGAATGCCGTAGATGGCCTATTTAAAGATGAACAGTTCTCGACTTTTGAACATGGATCACCTGAGAAGGTGAAGTCCGATTTTTGGTCACCACAGGTGGACATTTGGATGTCTAAACACAATCAGTGTTTGTTCCTCGTGAGAGTTAAGAGAAAGTCAAGCCTGACTCTTGTACGTTCCTGAACGAGGTGGCTTATTTCCACAATGCGTTACCGTACAAAAAGCTTCCTCGTGAATATCAAGCAAGAATTAAGCCTGACTCATTTACTTACAAAGCAAAAAAATTAATGAAGGGCAAAGCTCAATTTTAGGCGACGTTAGGTGATCGGTTTGACGGTTAACTACGTTCTGTTTCCGTACATAGTTTCCTTGTAAATGTTACTGGAGAACCTATCCTGACAAGTTTACATGCATAGCGCAAAATCGGATCGTAAGCTTGGAACGCAGAAAATGGCGGAACCAAATCTGTTTACCTACAGATTCTCTTAAAGACGGTTAATGAAGAGCGAGTCTCAACTTTACGTCACCGCAGGCAATCAGTTTGATGACTAAGCTCAATCAGCTCCATTGTGAATATTAGATGAATACTAAGTATGACTCGTTTATAAGCAAATCATCCTCGAAAAAATTGAAGGGCAAAAAGCCCACGTCAGGTCATCACAGGTGGTAAGTTTGATTAGTGAGCACGACGAATTTCCGTACGTTGCTTCCTTGTTAAAGTTAAAAAAAGGACCTTTTGCAAGCAAGATTTTTCTCCAACGAGCCAATGAAAGGAATTCAATCTAGTTCATAGCTATCCTGAGAAGGCCAACCTGTTCATATGAAAACTATCGTCAAAGTGTTTCTACACAATGCAGGTCATCTATGTACAGCGCAGACGACACGTTTGAAAGTCAAGATCGACAAGTCTTTGTACCTCTATAACCCGAGAAGATTAGTAGAGAATGGAACCCAGCCGTGGAAATTAAGGGAAGAACAAACCTAACCCTTTTTAAGCACAGAAAAGATAATAGAAGGCGAAGCGACGCAAGTAGTCAGTTTGATGGCTAAGCATGGTCAGTTCCTCGTGAAAGTTAAATGGGAGCTAAGCCTAACTAGTGTACATTTCGGACTTTGGAAGAGTTAATGGAAGGCAAAGTCAGACTGTGTACTATAGCAGGTGATCTACAGAAGGCTAACAAAGAGCAAAAACGAAGCTCGTCTATGAAATACCACAGATGACCCGCCTGAACGCCAAAACCGACCAATTCTCGTACATGAATCTCCCAAGAAGATTAACAGAAAATAAAACCCAGCCGTAGAAATTAAGGGAAGGGCCAGTCTGATTGTTTTACGTTCAGAGCCATTCCATAAAGATAATGGAGGGGAAAGCTCAACTATGGATTGTCGTAGGTAGACAGTTTGATGGCTAAACATAATCAGTTCCGTGTGAAAGTTAAAGGTTGCACAGCCTGACTCTTTTACGTTTTGGACTTTAAAAGAATTAGTAGAAGGCAAAGCCAGATTGTGGTCCGTAAGAAAGCAAAAACCAATCCGTTTTGAATCGTAATCGTCTTGAGAAAGATAATAAAGGGCAAAACCCGATCGTTGATGTGCAAGCTTATATCGATAAAGTTAATAGAAGGCGGAGTTTGTTTATGAAATACCGCAGCTGGCACATCTAAGGCCAAAATCGACCGCGTTTCGTAGATTTATCACCCGAGAAGGTTAATGGAGAATGTGAGACAGACGTGGAAATTAATGGAGGCCCAAGCCTGATTCTTTTACGTGCAAAGCTCTATCTAAAAGATAGTGGGGGGCAAAGCCCGACTTTTTGTCGATTTGGATGGCTATTATTTATTAATTAGTCTGTTATACGTGAAAGTTAAAAGAAGGCCAAGACTGACTTGTGTACATACCTACACGAAGGGCAAAGCTGGACTTTAGGCCATCGCAGGTGGCTAGTTTGATAGTTAAACACGATTAGTTGTCGGTGAAAGCTAAAGGAGAGCCGAGCCTTACTCGTTTAAGTATAATACTGCTTGGAAAAAGTTAATGGAAAGCGAGGCCAAACTGTGGACCACGGCAAGTTGCTTATAGTTGCTTGTAAAAAAGCCAATCCGATCTGTTTTCTCCCAAGAAGGTTAATGGAAAGCAACGAGAGAATCAACGCAAATGCCACCGTAGGTGGCTGCTATCTAGGAAATTTAATTCCACTATGGCTGGTGAATTTGGAAAAATGGATAGTCGTCAATATCATGTCAGGCACCAGACAGTCCCCACGCCCGTCAACGGCGATGGTGTTCTGGTGGCGACGGTGGAGTAGGCCGGAAGCAGGGTCCTCCAGGATCCCCGCCGATGTCGGAAATCAACGACGAAACGCGACCGTTAATATGGAAACTTCTATTGGAAAAATTAATAGAGGACGTAACTCGACTATGAACTACTTCGGGAGGCCTGTTTGAAGGATACAGAAATAACAAAGAGCATCACTATAGCGACCAGTTTGAAGGCAAATCCGATTTTTTAGCTTGCATAGCATTTCTTAGTGGAGGGCGAAACCCAACTTTTGCCATTTGAATGGCTTAAGTACAATGTTAGTGTCCGTTCTTCGTGAGAGTTAAAGGAATGCCGAGCCTGATTCGTGTAGATATTTAGACAAAGGATAAAGCTCGACTTTAGGCCACCACAGGTGGTTAGTTTGATGGCTCAACACGAACAGTTGCTAGTGAAAGTTGAGGGAGAGCCAAGTTGACTTGTTTACGTGTGAAACTTTTTTGAAAAAGTTAATGGAAAGCGAAGTTAGACTATGGATCAAGACAGGTAGTTTGTAAGAAAGCCATGTCCAATGTTTTCTACCAATAAGGTTAATGGAAAGCTGAAACGCGACTGTTAATGTGCAACGTTAATAGAGAACGCAATTCGACTATGAACTACCCCAGATGGCCTGCTTTACGGACAGACTACACATAGCTCCCCCGAGAAATTAATAGAGAATTAAACATGACCGAGGTTTGAGGGCAAATTCGATTTTTTAACTTACATAGCTTCTCCGAAAAGTCTATCTAGTCATTATTCTCGAGGAATTTTAATAAAGATTAAATCTTGTAGAAGTTCATTTTATATCTGTTTTTATGGAAAAACGAGAGCTCATATTCTGGAATTTTAAAAGACGAGTTTTTCTGTACATATTTTGAGTTTTTACTTGTTATAATACTGTGTTCAGACTTACCAATGAAATCTCAGAAGTGGTGGAAGCTAGAGAGACGGTTAAGTTGAGAAAAAATTGTCCATTTCAGAGATCAGTTCATTACTGATGTATTTTCTTCGAAGAAATCTCTCTAGATACTTAGCGCTATATAAATGAATACGAGAAAATGATAAACCCACAGTACGTAACAAAGAATTTAACCAAGAACACGAAAACGAAATTTATTGGCGATTGCTTCTTGGGTCACTATGGAAATAGACTGTAGCCACGAATGGTTTCAATATCTACCAGAGCCCCAACTCTATAGAATCAGTCGTTCCTGAGATAAGGAACGTCTTCCAAAAAAAAGACGTTTCGTCCCGCACGCATCTTGTGCAAGCCGGTCTCCCACCACTCCTACCTCCCAAGGTTCCACCTTTATAGGAACGGGCGTTTCCGAGATACAAAATGTTTGCCAAAAAGAAAACGAAGATATGGAAGACCTTGCACGCATCTTTTACAAGCCTTTCTCTCACCGCACCGACATATCAGAGTCCCACCTCTATAGAATCAGCCTTTAATAATAATAATTTTAATAATAAAAACGAAACGCGGTCGGTCCCTCACGCATCTTCTGCAAGCCTTTCCTTCACCACACCTACCTAACAAATCCTATAGAGATGGGACCTCTAAAGGACCAACCGTTCCTGAGATACGGGATGTCTGACGAAAAAGAAAAAACACGGTCGGTTCCGCACACATCTGCAAGCCTACCTATCACAGTACCGTTTCTAAAATGTATCTAAACTATTGTGGCTTGAGCTGCGCCATCTTGTGGATCACCTTCGATGGCCTCAGCTCGGGCTTCACCTTCTAAGGCTTTGGAAGCGTTTCTTGCGCACGCGTAAGGTTAAACAGCCCGAAAATGACGGGCCGCGACGCTGACGCTTTTCTGCCGTCGGCGGTGTCAAACGAAAAAAGCACGAAAATGGCGGGCCGCGACGGCGCCTACGACCGCTTCGTTTCGAAATAAGCCAAAGACGTCCTTGACACGTGCACAAAATTACGACTTCACTCGGGAAATTGAAAAAAGTTGATGCCCTCTTTGTCTAGCACGTGGCGATTCGTATATCGTCGTCCTTGTTTCACTTTAAGGATTTTAAATTTTTGAGTTATTAGGCGCGTCAGCGTATCAGTCGGACGTTAATCGAAATAACTATTTTACTTACCGGACGATCGACGCCAGACTTTCCGACTTTATAAACGAAGGTCCGCTTTAGCAACTCGCGCTAAAACCGAACGGATATTATGGATATTAACGCAAGCACAAATCAAATTACAAAAACTACATAGTCTGAAGAATGTAAGGTGCCTTCTACCTAAAGAATCAAGTCCATGTGGTGGTACTATCTGCTTTTTTCTTATTCGTTACAAACCATATTTTTTATCCTTTCTTAATCTCTAGGTTATTTTAATTTATTAATAAATACAATACTTTAATTTATAAAAATGGAAAAATGTGTTCTATAATTATTGATAAGAAACAGATCGTTGTATACCCAAGGTACACGTCGTCTATAATAACAAATAGACTATCAGCGAAGCAATTACGATGTAATCAAACTCTTTGTACAGGGGATTTTGCATAAACCTCGACGCAATGCTGTTACACAATTTAGGCATAATTTTAAATTTATGTTTTTAATGTATTATCATCCAGAGTGTAAAAAAAGCACGTAGTGCTTTATCTGGATTTCAAAAATTTCAGTTTTCTTTGTCTTTTTTATGGGTACTTTGAATACCACAGCTTCTTAAATTACACTTGAAGGTGGTGTATATATAATGTAGAAGTAATACAATGCATTAAGACAAAGAAATTTGGCGCCATCTATTATCTGTCACGACAATTTTATTTTATAGTAATGGTTGAAAAGAAGACAGCAGTGACTTGTTGCTAATAATAAATAAAAGCGCTTGAATTATCTTTATTAAAAAATAACGGTTTTTGTTAACGTTTGTTACGTATTTAACAGATTCGTTTTTAATTCATTTGTTAATATTTACAGCAATATTGATGTGAAATTTGTTGGCGATTGGTTCTTGTGTAACTATGCAAATAGACTGTAGCCACGAATGGTTTCAAGTGAATGTCTATTTGATTTTGATATCATTGAATAGTTTCCCTTAAATGCCTTTCAGTAGTTTTATATTGAAAACAATCATAATATGTTGCTGCTAAGCACAACACTGACCTTTTGCGTCTAGTAAGGAAAATCTATTAAACGTTTAAGACCCTATTAGTGTTGGGTGTGTGTTCGCCACCGCTTTTAATTTTTATTGTAATACTAGATTTTCGTATTTTATGGTTTTGTCAATCTTACTCGCATTTCTTCTACATCCTTTAATAAATTGTGACACAGTTTCACAAGTAATACTATAATTGGATTTTGGTTGAGTTGATTTATACATCCGTAAATGAAGAAATAGTCTAAAAATTCCTAAAGCGATTTAGTTTGCAGTCCTTTGTGATTTCAAAACACTCCATATAGATAAACTATTACCTATGTGATATTAACTTAGCGATTTTATACGATTAATAATTTGTTCTTTACATAATTAATTAACATAAACCAGCTTCTGAATGACATTATTTTATTCACGCAAGCTTTACAAGAAACTGGAAAAAGTGTAATAAAAACCTAATTGATTTCCTAACACTAAAACACCTAAAATGTGTCGTTTTTACTACAAAACAATAAATTATTGTTATTATAAAATCGAACGTAACCCAATATGCAAATGAGTTGAGAATTTTCATAACAAACCATAATTTTTATTTCGCGAAAATGGTAACGGTACAACTTCCATTTCGTGTTGGCGTTTCGCAGCAACAAAAACAAATAAAAGAATAATTTGTAGAACAACAAATAAAATTTCAAATTCTTTTTTATATTTAAATTTTAACAGTTTTATTGGCGTGTTTTATTGGTTTTGACCTAAACGAATAAACTATAATTGCTTGTTAATAGTTCGAGGTAACCTTAAATCATCATCTTGACTTTTTTCTTGCTTTAACTTAAAATTTCCTGAATGAGGTTTCACTTTAAATGTTCGAAAAATCGGGTTTTAGGTGAAAGCAAGAGCTATTATGAATTTGATTATAAATTGGTTATTAGTGAGCACGTTAATTATGATGTATTGTAACGAACTTGTTTCTAATTAACTTAAAAAAACGGATACTCAATTATAATTTTTATAAAATTTATAAAAAGAAAATGAGTTTTTCACATCCTTAAGGTTATCCTTGGCTCTGTTTACTACCTAATTACTTTTTTTAATTGCTTGAAAAACAAATATGTGTAGGTTTTAAGTTTCATTCTATGCAAATCAGTGAGAGACTTTTTAATAAAATAAATGAATGGGATTAAGCAGAGTTGTACTAAAGAAATATATCTTTATTTATTTGTAGTTTTGTGTTATGTTTATGTGTAGCATTGCGAAAAGAGAGATAAAAATAAAAATCACATCAATCAGTCTGTCCTAATTATATATTATTTTGGCTGTTTTGTCTATTAATTTTAGCTATAGCTAGCCTTAACACTGATTTTCTTGTAGAGCCAGGACTGAGTGATTATTTCACTAGATAGCCTTCTAAAGCTTTTGATTACCAACTTCATAGCGCTTTTTGTTACACTGATACTTTTACATACATCATCGTACTATAAGAAGTGGTAGAGACTTTTAGTAATTATTAAATCTTTAATTAATCCACACTCTTTTTTACAGCATGCCTAATTTTTTTTTCTATCACTTCCCTTGACTAGATCGGTATTTCTGTTAGGTCATGTTCGATGATCGATAAGCGTGTATTCTGAGCTTCCCATGAAAGCATAGGTAATTTGTAATCAGTATTCAGAGATTAAACAGTTTGTTTGGTTGGTTCTTGTTGCCTAGCGCAAGAGCAAAATATTTCCCCTAGAATTCTTGGTTTTTATTTTCTTTATTTTTATTCCTCCAACAAACAAAAATTATCCGAGGTTTTAAAGTCTAAAACAATTATCTGTTCAGCTTTTTATTAATCGATCCGTTAGTAGTAGCTCAATTCTCGAGAGTATGTTCTAAGAAGTGCACTTGCTAAAATGGAAAATTTTTTTATTTATTTAAATTCTAAATCACTGACGCATGTCTTAGTTGATTCACATAATGCATTAGCACGAATCACTTTCTCATTGGATCTTCATATGCTGCTAAAATAAAAAAGAAAAATATTTATCTGATATCAAGCAACTGTAAATCTGCTCAAAAGCTTACAGATCTGTTTTGATTTAGATGGCCAAAAGAGTATGTCACTTCTTTAATTGTTAAGTTTTGTAATGATAGCAGAGTAATGGGCGATTGATGAAATCCGAAAAACAAATAAACGTTAAGCTGTAACTCGAAAAAAACCAAAAGTATGGAATTTTTGTTTTCATCAATAAGCTTGTCTCGAAAAGCTAGAGAGTAATGTGCAATCAGTTTTTTATAGCTGCATTACTAACAGGTACCCATTTAATAGCATCGAGTCTGGGACACCCTGTACACCATCAATATCACACTATTTGTGCAGTGCATGATTATTTATGTCTGCACAAAACTGTAACAATAAGAATAATATAATAAAGTCATAACATGTCATTACGGTTCAAAGTTCTTCAACACGTTAGTCTCTCCTTCAATACCATCTCGTCTAACAACTTACTATTAGTATTGTCAGTTTTAAGGTCAGTTATTTTTTAATACCGATCTTCATCAATAAAAGAATCATCGTCCGATTTAAAATTACCTCGCTTTGTCTTTATGTGTCTCATTTTGCCTAATACCAGTTTGCTTATTCCAAATTTGGTAAAAATTTGGCAACGCGATAACCGTATGTGTGCGGATCCGTTACGCGGGAATTAAAAGTTAAATAAGTGTAGTAATTTAAAGTGATTTCATATTAACAGAAGTGGTATCAATTTGTTATATAGATATCCTACTAAAATTGAGTCTGCCAGCGCATAAATTACTAGAAATTAATTCAATATAGTAATTTCAAAGAGGTTAAACGATAAGTGAAGCGATAAACAGAAAAGCCGGGGACTATCACGTGGTAAGGCCAGCTGCGGTTGATAGAGAACGCGGAAATTTAAGCAAAGATTCAGTCGAGTGTTCGGATAGTGAAAATAATAAATGAGTGACAGCATTTCATCGGACACGGACGAGGCAAAACGCAGATGAGAGTCACAGGAACACGAACGCGCATTCAAGAAAAGTAGGAAGATGCTTAGAAATCCGAACAAAGGTAAAGAAGAGCCAAGCGACATGTTGGAAATGAAGGAGATGATGAAGTAAATGATGCACGGCATAAACGACCTGAAAGAGGGAGAGAAGGGCTTTAAAACTGGAAAACACTCAACTAAAAGCTAAAGTAAACGAACTAGATATGAGAATGGACTTGCTAGAGAAGGAAAATATTAAAAACAACCTAGTCATTACTGAGTTGGGATTTAACAAGGAAGATACAGTTAAATTGAAAGAAGGGGTCAGTAATTTTATCAAGGAAAAGGTAGGAATCGAATCAAACATCAAACTAGTACGTAAGATTGGACCGAAGCGTGGCATCATATAAATAGAGAACGTCGATAAAAAGATGAGAATCCTAAGAAATAAACATAAACTCAAAGATATGAGTGGTGACCAATCTTTATTGAAAGCGACTTGACGAAAGCAGACTGAATTATACAGACCAATATACGGAAAGAAGCAAAGAAATTGAGAGCAAAGGGCAAACAGGTTAAAATGGCGCATGAAAAGTTAATTACAGACGGTATCGTATGGAAATGGAACGAGAAAGAACAGACGCTGGAGGAAACCGGACCAAAACACTAACCAGCGAACCTGTTTCCCAGCGAGAAATAACAATAACGGATTTGGCTATGCATAAGGCTACAAATTTCTATCTAAACAGATGGAAGCAAGATAACAGAAATAAAACAAATTTCACATGGACTAACAGAAAAAATAGATACTTGAAGATTGGTAACTGGAACATTCGAGGTACGAAAAATAATGAAATTGAATTGGAAAAAGTGTTAGTCGGGGCAGATATCGATGTCCTAATAATTACCGAAACAAAAATTAAATGTCAGGGAACTGTCGAGCTGGAGGACGGAAACAGGATGCGGTACAGCAAAATAGAAATGGAAAAACACGCGCGCTTTGAAGTAGCATGTATAATCAATAAAGACCTGGCAATAGAGGTAAAAGACTGGGCAGGTATATCCGACAGAGTGATGTTAATAACACTGGACATAGCTGGTGAAACATACGTTTATAGCAGCATACGGCCCAGGCGAAAACAATTCCAAAGACGGGGGATTTCAACGGCAGAGTGGGTGTAAAGAATGAATAGTCAATAGATGTGCTAGGGAGATTCAGAGAAGCTTTCAGAAACACAAACGGAAAGCGGATAATAAAATTTTGCCTACTAAACAACTTGGTAATAGGTAATACCTTTTTCCAGCACAAACAAAAACACCAGATAACAAGATGGGAAAAAAGCAGAGAAGAAAGCTCAATAAGAGACTACGTGCTAGTGGAACCAGAGGAAGTAAAGACGGTCAAGGATATGCGAGTAAGAAAAAGTGTCGAGATAAGTAGCAATCATTTTTTGCTAGTAGCCACTATAAACATGAGGAGGCAGATTAAAACAATGACTAGAAAAGAAAACTTAAGATCTGTCATAGATACCCAAAAGCTGAAATCTAAGAATTGCAGAAAACGATACCAAGGAAGAATTCGCGAGAAAATTGAAGCGGAGAAACATGAGCTAGAATCAAAAAATATTGAACAGCTGTGGCAACTGTTTAAGAAAATCTGTCTGAAAGCCGCCGAGGAAGTGTGCAGAAGAATGGTGCTATCCAATACCAGAAAGTAAACCCCCTGGTGGTCGGAGGAAATTAAGTTTGAGGTAAAAACAAGAAAGACCTTGTAGAAAAAATATCTAGCCAGTAAAAGCATAGATGTCTACGAAGAGTACAAATTACATACGAAAAGGTGAAAGAATGTATAAAGCTAGAAAAAACTAAATCCTAGGAAGAATTTGGCAAGAAAATGGAGGCAGACTACAAGGGAAACCAGAAGCTATTCTTCAGAGCATTGAAAAACATGCGGAAAACGCAGAGACAATCGGTCACAAGTATTAGAAATCTAGATGGCCACAAAAGAGGTCGAAATAATGGAAATATTGGTAGAACATTTCAAAAGCGTGCTAGAAAAGGAGCAAGTGGTGGCAGAGAGAGTGACACTCCCCCAGTCAGATAGGGGCAAAGCAGATGATGACATAGACATCAATAAAGTCCAAAAAGCAGTCCAGACATGTAAACTGGGCAAATCACCCGGAGACGATCGACGGTATCGGGGCAGAGATGCTAAAAGCCTTGGGGAGGATGGTCTGAAACTGTTGCACAAGATATTAAATAAGGCATGGGAAAACAAGGAGATACCCAGAGACTGAGAAATTGCAGTCATAGTGCCAATTTCTAAGAAAGGAGACCCCCACCATCTGCAATAATTGCAAAGGCATGTCACTGCTAAGTATCAGCAGTAATATCTATGAGCGCATACTGGAGAAGAAATTACGGACGGAACTGGAGGGGAAAATTGATGACAGCCAACACGACACAGAACCTAATTTTCTGCTTACGACATTTAGTAACCAAAACATCACAGCGTAATAACGAGCTGTACATGTGCTTCGTTGACCTGCAAAAGGCCTTCGACAGCGTCGACAGAGAAAAACTGTGGATGGTATTACGAAAAAAAAAGAGTTAGCGAACAGCTGATTGAAGTGATACGATCGATGTACAGCAACTGCGGAAATTACATAAGGACAGGAAACTTGAGATCAAATGAGTTTGCAATGAAGAAAGGCATAGGACAAGGTGATATCCTCAACCCGCTTTTGTTCATCTCACTGATGCACGATTTACCTCAGGGAGTGAAGAAAACAATGCAAGGGGTCAGAGTAGGCGTAAGCAAACTCAAGTAATAAGAGAGTTGATGTAGTTAGTGCTCTTGGCCGAAAACAAAATCCAGCTTCAAAGAACACTCGAGCTCTGGAACAAGACGCTTACTGAGAACAACCTAAGAATCAACGCAGACAAGACGGAAGTGATGGCGATCGCTAAAAAGAACAAATATTAAACATCAAAATAGGAGATTACGGGGTAAAGCAGGTTGAGAATTTTAAATACCTGGGGGCCAAGTTAGAACAAAATGGATCAATAGAGTGCGAGTTAAACGGCAGAATTGGTAGTGCCATAAAGGCATACTACGCGAAGGGGAGTCAGTTTTTCGGAAAAAGGAAATATCGAGGATTACTTAAGTGAGAGTGTACAAGTCAGTTATTGTTCCTATTTTACTATACGAGAGTGAGTCGTGGGCGCTTACAGTGAGACAAAAACAAAGACTCCAGGCTTGTAAAATGAGAATACTCAGGAGGATCGAAGATGTAACAAGGAAAGATAGACTTAAGAAGAAGGCTAAAAGTAAAGCCCTTAACAGAAATGATAGAAACCAATCAACTTAGATGGTTCGTCACTTAATGCGGATGCCGAGAGACAGAGTAGTGTAAAAAGTGTGAGAGATGGAGGTGTACGGGAAGAGACCTAGAGGAAGGCCGAAAAAATCTTGGGAGTGAAACGTAGCAGAAACCTTGACGCGAAGGAGCTTCTCCTGGGCTGGCCAGAAACCGGAACAGATTCAGGAGAAGCCCTAAGGAACGGAGCTCCGCGGCCTCTACACTCGAAAGGGTACCTTTATTCCAATAAACTTAAGATGTACGGAGAATGTTGACGTTAATAGTAAGTGAGAGACGCTTAGTAAACAATCTCAGCTTCGACTTTGGGACTTTTAATCCTTGTTGAGTTTTTGATCTTAAAACAACCTTTCAGATACGTACAGAATGTCAGATCGGTCAGTTATCTGGGTTTGCGAGTTTAAAGAATTTTGAGCTGTAAATTACTAAAATTGTTGAATAAGATTCTTTATTATCAGATTTGTTCAACTATTCTGGATGATGACATAAAATTAGTTTGCCATCAAATTTACCTGGAGTAGTGGCTGCGTTAACATTTTGGTTTTTTTAAACTTTGGATATTTAACAATGAAGGATTGAAATAAACAAAAACTAACTTGAGGAACCACATAACGAGCAGCTTATTATTCTTGTTACCTGTTATTATGCCATTTTGCTTGGTTTTATTCAAGTACAAGGTTTTGTTCCGCGTTTAATGTTGTACGTTTATATTGTTTACACGCCTCAGATTCTGCACGTGTAATATTGAAAAATCTATTGATGGAATTTCTTCATTAAATTGATTCTTGTGCTTTATTCCTTTGCAATTCATTATTCAAGCATTCATTTATATGCAATTACTTGTATCTAAAATTAATTAAGGTGAACTTTACTTAAGTATGCTACTTAATTGTTTGTATGTACTAGATTATGTCAACGGAATTATAATAATCAACGAATTTTTAAAAAGATTAATACTTAAATAAGAAAATGAAATCGTACTTTCGCCATATTCAATCGTAGACATTGTAACTATAATTTATTAGTATTTCGAAATGTGTTGTAGTTCCTGGAAAACGAATTGATTAGTTTCATTATTATTACTGTAACTTACTGTAACCAGGATGTTCTGACATTGGTTTTGGTGGAACATGAACTTCGTTGCGTTTTTGCAGCTTGCCAACAAATTATAGAATTCTTGATCTCCAATTTTAAATTATTATCTGTTACAGTAGCGTATTCTTTTTATTTCAAGTAGCAACTACCATAAGTGCTAATGTAATTTAATTACCATACAAGTGGAAAATTACTAATCATCAAACAGAAAAAACACACTTAACTAGGAAGTCAGTAGAAATAGATCAAAACAATTAAAATATATAATGCTCACATGCTCAGCCTCTAAACGGGCCGTGAAACTCATGCTACTGAGCTTGTGGGTTGACTACAGCTACTAAACTAAACACATAAAACTTTCAATGACAGCAGGATGATCTTGGAATATGTGCCATTTTCTTAACTGCTTTCCAAGAGTTAATTTTCTTTTTGTCTTTATGCGCCCCTCAAGACCGTGAGCCCTGGTGCAGTTGCACTACGTAATAATACGT
>VTPC01003860.1:8414-24385 GCA_011009095.1 Ignelater luminosus
ATCAATACAATTATCGCCAGGTTCGTTAAGAAGAATGTAGTGATCGTTTATCTTAATGGGCCGATGGAATGTCCCAGCTACTTCATTAACATTTAGAGTTTTATCCCTTCTACCGTCAAAGTACAACGCTACCAATGTTCTTTTTTATTGTTGTTTTGAAGAGATTGTCTCATTTGGGTCCTTGACCGTCCATCCTAACTATCTAAATGAAATACTACTGGGCGATTAGGGATCCCTGTACATGACAGTTTGTTTAAAAAGGCTTTGTTAGGCTAGTTGCATACACATTTTGATAGTTTCTTAATATGTGGATTTTAATGAAGTAATTGTTGTCCAAGCAAATCATATCTACTAGATATTTTGAACAACCTATACTGAAGACACAAATATCTACAACGCAACTATATAATTTGGAAATTAAATTTATTATTGTTAAAAAGACTATGGTGACCGATACTTCGTTCATTAGAGCTTTAGAATAAGATTTGCTTTATGTCTACTACAAAGCACTTAAACAAATCAAAGTATATCTTCTGTCTAATGTTCCGAGGAAGTTCTCCAAGAAAATAAACAAAAGATTTTACAAAATATTAAGAAACATTTAGTCAATTAAACGATTTATTAAAAATCTTTGCTTGCCTGTATCTCGCAGATACTTATAAACAGCATTTTCTTTTTTCTGAGTAAGCTGCAATCTGAGATATCTGCAATTGTTGAATAGCACGTATTGGAAGTGACCACTGTCTATATACATACAAAACTCAGCTTGCTTACGCACACTATTCAAAGGTTTTGGAAGAATAAGAAATTTTTAAGTTTGATATTGCAGGAATTCTAGAAATTTGGATTTACTCGAAAACGATCCATCCAATGAATAAAGTACTTTTTAATACCTAAATTACCTGTATATTATTAACGCACAAAACTTCTTAGATGGGTACAAGGGAATTCCTAATTGTGATCGTTTTATAGTGTGATTGAAAGTATATGACAATTATTTAATTTCTTTTTTCCATATTCTGATACTTTTCCTTTTAAGTTTTATTAACTCTTTTAGATATTGCACAATTGCAGTTTAGACTTCAGAATTATAACCTTAAATTCTACAGAAGATGACCGTCTAGAGTAGTGAAAACAAAGATCGAGTAGTAGTCTATGCCCTATCTTCTCGGAATTCATGCCTTCAACTATAGCCTATAAGTATGTAACGCGATAAAATGAGCAGACTGTATAAATTTATGTAAACTGACAAAGCAATAATAGTTAAAAATAGGAAAAGTTTTTGTAATTTCTAATAACAATAAATATTTAATCTGACATTTTTAATAAATTTGAATAGATAGAAATTTAAATTTGTCAATTCTTGATGCAAATTTTGTAATCGTACTGGCTGGATTGCTGCAGTATACAATTTTATTAAAACAAGAAAATTTCCATAATTAATCGTTTGCAAACAAGATTATTTATAGTGCTGTAATTTGCATATTAAAGCATTCAATAAGATAATTTCTTTTAATTGCCAGTAGCAAATTTTATACAATAAAATAAAGTCATTCAAGGTGAAAAATTATGAATTTTCGTCATACAAGATATAAAAAAAAGCAATCAATTTTATCTATGTGTAATAACTGGAGAACTCCCATGATAAAATTATGCGAAACGGAATAATTTGGGAATTTGTTTGTTACGTAATCGATGCATTTTGCAAGTTCATAAAAGGTCATATAAATGTTAAAGGTGCATATACTGTGAAAATTTACCTAAAGATTCTTTTCTCTTTCCAAGAAAATTTGCAGCGGTCGAAAGCAGTCCGGCTTGTAGAAATACAGGATTCCTCCTTTTGGGAGCATTGTAATTCGGTATTCGATATAAAGATAGAATATATCCGTCTGATGTTGTAATCATATAGATCTCTAACGGATAACCGTAAGATTTTATAACTTCCGTCTGAAAATATTAAATTTTTCCGATATAAATTCCGGGAAATTGTAAATTTGTAAAGACAACTTACCACATTTTCACTGGCTGCTACATCGTACCAACAATTTGAATTATTCCTGAACGTATAATAATCGTCATAATGTTTACATACATTATTAATTTTACTACCAATTTTTGTCGCGAGTTGACACAGAAATATAAAAGAACAAATTAATCTCATGCTTAATTGTATACTTTTAAATGTAAGTTTAAGAGATGACTGACTGTGTAACGTTGGTTTTATTTCCTTACAAAGATGCCCTCTTTGTACCTTGGCACATTTCATCAATGATAAAAGGAACTGACCTACAAGTATACAGTGTAGTATACAACAACATGTAAATGATGCAAGTAACCTGTAATTTCTTCTCACTTTTCCATAAATTGTTTTTTAATCAGAGGGTTATTAAATTGATGTAGTTGAATGTCAAGTTTAGTTCTTTATTCAGTTTTTTGCAATACAAACACTTTAATTTTCAATTGTGTGGAAAATATGTTAGGGTTTGTAAAAGAAAACAAATTTTGATAGTTACATTAATGTCATAATTGTGCTATACAAAATGCACTTTAATGATAATTGCCTACATTAATAATATACATGACAGTTATATTTGAAGAAAGCCAAGGTTGCAAATACATAATTTTTAAGTACAATTTTAACTGTACATTTCAAATTAACTTTGTATAAGTGCAAGCAACCAAAATTCTACCTTCACGTTTTTGAAATTGCTATAAATTATCTCCTATGTCTATGTAATAAATAGTATATACGTAAAAATGATTTCATTGTCTATAAAAAGGTATTCATGGCAATAACAAGACTGTATAAATGACAAATGTTACCACAATGTTAACCTTGAGGTTTATAAGGTGTTTGTTTAGAAGGACTGCTATTTATTATCTTACGTAAATTTCTTTTAAATAGATATACTCTTAAGATGATTTATTTAATAATATTGTTAGATTATTTATATAATTCTCATTAAATGAGATTCTCATACTATCGATTTTGGTTATAAATTCTTTATTGGATAGTTTAACTTTCTGTTACATATGGGGCAGCCCAATTTCTCTCAAGAAACTTTCAATAAACAAGACATTTTGTAATAAATAACACAATACCAAAAGGGCAATTGTTTACTTGTTCAGTTATTATTACGTAATTTCAACTAACTTCTCCATGGACGAAGACCTATTTGAGATTACATTCGTACTATATAGGGTGTCCAACAATTGGCGGAACAGTTTCACGTAGAAAAATTCCCTTACTAAAACTAAGAAGAAAAGTCTTCCATGAAAATGTTCGTGAATATCTCAGGCTCTTTCTTCATGAGTCAATCAAAGTTGGAAATTCTAAAAAAGAAATACTCCGTAAAATAAACCACCAGCATTGGTTACACCTCGCACTTGCAATATTATCAAAGGATATTATCAACAGCTTTTGTAAAATAACAACCAATTCTAGAATTTTGTATTTTATTGAACTGAGAATTGATACTTTCAGCAAAAATCTTATTATTGGCAATGCTGTACAAGCACTCTGAGCCGACTAATATTTGAAATCCCTTATTCGATAAATTATCACCGTTATCATTCAAAATCTGTCATAATTTTAGTTTCTCATAGGAACCATTTATTGCTAAGCAATGGAGTTTAGTTTCAGCGAATATGTACTGGGTTTGTAGAGTTTACGAAGGAAATGGTAGTGCCACGTCACTTGTCAACAAGTATTCATTTGTGCATGGGAGCTATACAATACCGGCGTGATTAATACGAAAGTGCTCGCTTGCTTGCTTTTAGCGCAACAAAATCAAATTCTCTTGCAGGAAAATCAATCTAAAACCCAAAATGAACAACAACTTAATGGAGCCTGGCAATTAGAACTGAGCGTCAGACAAAAACTAGAACAAACAGTAAATATGCAACGGCAACAAATTAATTTATTGCAGCAGCAATTAACTGAATTAACTAAACAAATTAATACTGGAACTGAAGATAAAAATGTTGCTCAGCAAACAAGTAATAGTACACTAACCAGTGAGGGAGATGAGTACTACACGGATGAAAAAGAATTAGAATATGAAACTGAATGGATTAAAGTAGAAAACAAAAGGAAAAAACATACCAAAAAGAATACAAAAGAATCTACTCCCCAATCCATCAAACAAGGAAATAAATCTATAAAAAACAGCAAAAAACTGAAAAGCCAGAAAAAGAACAGCCACCTCCGATAATAGTGAGTCAAATTGAAAACTTCAATGACCTGCACTACGGACTATTAAAGCTGCAAATAGATTTCCAAGTAACGAAGTTAAATAATAAACAAGTAAAAATACACAAAATCTTCAGAAGGGTACAGAACCGTAACTGAAAATTTAAACAACAGCAAATTCTTATGGCACACGTATGAAAATAAACAAACAAGGCCAATAGAAGTTGTGCAAAAACAATTATCACCAACATTTAATGCTGAAAAAATAAAATATGAGCTTGCACAAAAAGGCTACAAAATGCTGGACATACTACGAAGGAAGAAAAAAAACACTCTTGCCACTCTTTATGTTAACTTTCCATAATACACGAGATATTAATAAAGTGCATGAAATAAAACAAATTATGGGCATGAACGTAACCCTAGAACCGCTGAGAAACTCTCGACTAATTCCCCAGTGCAGAAATTGCCAAGCATTTGGGCATACAAAAGCATTCTGCAGAAGGGAAACCAGATGCGTCAAGTGCGTAGGTATATACCCTGCTAATTAATGCGACAAGGGGCAGTTAAACTGTGTAAATTGAGGTATGAGTCACCCAGTCAGCTATAAAGGCTGGAAACTATACAAAAAATAAAAGATGAAAAGAATAAGACAGCGAAAACAACAACAAAACTTAGGCCTATTAATACGATCAACCTAAGAAATGCAACCTCCTGTGCAAACACAACCAAAAAAAAAAAACAAGAAGTCCTAATCGTGAAGGAAAACGAGGCTGAAAATAGCGATGCCTTGAAAGAATTCATGAAGGAGATAAAGGTATCAAAGCAATAGTGACAAGTGACAAGACCAGATAAATTACAAAAGATTAGAGATATAGCGTTCTAGATCACAATCAAGAAATTCAAGTATTTGGTGTAGATCCGCGTTTAATTGCAGAAACGCACTTTACTAATCAAAATTATATCAAATTCAAAGGTTATAAAACCTACTACACTACACTTTCCCTTAATACTGCAAGAGGTGGTAGTATGGTAATAGTTAAAAAAATATCTTACACTACAAAGAGAATAAGATACAATTACAGGTAATGTAAGTCACAGTTGTTATAATAATCGCCAGAAACCAAAGAATAATCGTAGCGGCAGTATATTTACCACCCAGGCATAACTTGAGAAAAGAGAATTACAAATTTCTTCTGCAAGAACTGGGTAGCAATTTTATAGTAGGAGATGATTTTAATGCTAAGAATAGTATGTAAGGATCCAACACCACCATCACTAAAGGTAAAGAGTTACTGCAGGTAATACGAGAGTGTGAATGCGATTATCACAGCGAAGCCCACTTATTAACCTGCAGACCCTAATAAGAGACCAGACTTATTGGACTTCTTCATCACTAAGATCTTAGCGAATTACACCAAAATAGAAGAAGACTATGATTTCGCATCAGACCACTCCATCCATCATACTCACTTTAAGTGAAAATATTATAAGAAAGAGAAATTAGGCCGACCCTAGCTCATACAACAATAGACTGGGAAGGCTTTAAAGAGAACTTAAGCAATCGAATTGAACTATGAGTACCTCTAACCACAAATGAGCAGATAGATTGGGATCAAGAAAATTCGTGGAAGACATTCAACAAGCGATCTGGAAAAACACTAGAGAAATCAAAAGAAAAACCGGTGGTAATTATTATCCGCAAGAAATCAAAACCTTGGTGGCTGGAAAAAGACTCACTAGGAATATATGGCAACAAACCAGAGCACCAGCTGATAAAAATAGACTTAATAGATTGGCTCAATAATTAAAAAGGGAGATTTTAGAAATCAAAAATGAATCGGTCGACCAGTACCTAAAAGAACTAACCAATGACAAAAGCACAGAGTATTCACTATGGCATGCCACCAAAAAAATTAAAAAGTCAATAATTATTCCACCACTCAAAAAGAAACAAGATAAATGGACCAGTGATAGTAATGGAAAAGCAGATAAATTCTCACGTTATTTTGAAAAAGTTTTCAGCACAAACCAAAGCTTCAGAATAAATTAAACAAATAGATGAAAATCTAGAGGACTTCGGAATAGAATTAACGACTTCAAAATAAACCAAGACGGAAACCAAGACGGAAACCAAAGAGGACATCAGTACAAAAATAGCACTCAGATTTGACTCAGTAACTGGTGCCGTCCTAAAAGAACTTCCAAGAAAGGGGATTGTCAGGTTAACAAACCTTATCAATGCTGATTTTCGATTAAAATACGTACCAGCTATCTGAAAAGTAGCAGAGGTAATAGTGGTACCTGAACCAGACAAGCTACCACATGAGATTATCTCATATGGGCCGATCTCATTATTGCCAACTATACCAAAGTCTTTGAGAAACTCTTGCTTTAATGGAGGAAAAAGGTTTAATTCCCGATCACCAATTCGGATTCAGAAACCAACACTCTACCATAGATCAGCTACAAATTTCTAGAGGAGAAGAAAATTTGCACCTCAGTGCCCTTAGATGTTGCTCAAGCTTTTGATAAAGTATGACAAGAAGGATTGAGTAACAAACTAAGAAACATGCTACCTAAGCAATGTGCTGAGATACTTATATCATACATCTCAAACAGTATGTTTAGAGTGAGACAAGAAGAAGCATATTCGGACTTCAAACAAGTAAGAGCAGGTGTTCCACAAGACAGCGTATTAGGTTTCATACTATAGCTGTTATATACGTGTGACATCCCACAAGAGGAAAATGCTACAATCGCCATTTTTGCTGATGACACAGCAATATGCGCGACAGATGACATACAAGAAGCGACTAAGAAGTTAAAACAACTCACCAAAAATACCAACAAATGGATGAAACAGTGGAAAATAAAGTTAAACGCAAGGAAATCTGTGCATGTAAGTTTCACAAACAAAAAGAAGGACAACTATCTGCCTGTGTCGATCAACAATAACTTGACCCCTCAAGCAAACACAGCGAAATGCCTAGGTATGAGTCTTGATGCAAAACTGTGTTGGAGTGAACACATCAAAAAGAAAAGACAAGAACTAGGAATCAGATACAAGCAAATGTGCTAGCTTATAGGTAGATACTCTAAGCTTTCACTATACAATAAACTGTTGATTTACAAGCAAATCCGAAATCCCGTTTGGACATATGGCATATAGTGATGGGGCTGTGCTACACCAAGCCACATCCGCAAGATGCAAAGCTTTCCAAACAAAACACTCAGGAACATTGTTGATGCTCCCTGGTACATTTGCAACAGTGACATTCACAGGGACCTACAAATCTCCATTGTAGACCAAGAAATACAAGAATACGCGCAGAAGCATGAAGACTAGCTTCATCACCACACCAACACCAAAGCTCTCCAACTCCTCGACAACAGTGAGTTAGTAAGAAGACTCAAGCGTGTGAAATACTTTAATTTAGTGTAAAGTCATTAGTGAAAAGCAGAGCATAGTGCGGAAGTAACTACACAACAATGACTGTAGAAAGTTCCTAGAACCTTAGATAATCTCAATGGATGGTAATCTTAGTTTTAAGAATTCTTAGTTAATTTTAGGTTAGAATAAAATTGCTGGTTAATCTGTAGATTAGTTGCAATATGTACCAAGCACTTATTGTTAAAAAAAACTTGTCAGTAAACGTATTGAGAAGATTGGATCGGCGGCCGAGAGAGACAGGTCAAATCATACCAAACCAAATTAATGTTGACGATCTGCAAACTCGTCTTAAACCTTGACCAAGAAGAACAAATTTCACAAAATGTTTCTGAAAACCTGGAAGTAGTACAAAAGGAGCTGCCCGCCGATTTAATATTTCTAGTAATTCCACCATGAATAATTTCGTACTATTCAGTCGTTAACATCTAATGATTATTAATGTCGCATTAACTACTGTAATTGGCTACTGCGACAGATCGACCTAAACTAGAATTTTAATAAGCAAATATTGTACTGATGAAGCCATTTTGTCAAGAAACGGCATTCTTAATTGCCGTAATATGCATCAATAGGCTCACAAAAACCCACATTGTACGAGACCGTCTAAAAACCAGGTCAGATTCTCTTTAAATGTTCGGATGGGAAAACTAGCATGCAACATTATTGGACCTCACTTTTTACCACAACGCCTGAATGGAGAAAACTATTTTCAATTCATTAATGAACTGATAGACAGTTTTCCACTCAATCCGAGAAACGGACTGATCTAGATGCATGATGCCGCAGTAGCTCATGGACTTTTTAGTTTGGGGTTTCCTCAAGGAAAAGGTGTACCACCTCCAGAAAATTTAAAAGAACTACAAGCACGAATAATGGACAGTGTTCAATTAATTATTCCACAAATGTTTAAAAATGTTTATAATGCAGTACCATAAGGAGCAACCACCTGCGTGGAAGCTAACGGAAGACAATTTAAAGATTTGTTAGACTAAATTATACTACGTTTGTAATTTATAAGTTTATTAATTTGTTTTAAATCTTAGATAAAAGAAGTGAGGGTTGTTTGATTAATAAATCTTCATAATTACTGTTTGTATGTTCGTCCTACGTTGCCAGATTTAAAGTTCTTAAATTGCTTTCTCCAGGAGGAATTACGCATCCAGAAACTTTCTTCGATAAACATTTTCGTCTCAGTTTTACATGGGGAATATGAATCTGTTCCACCAATGGTCGAAGTCCCTGTATTTACTAATCGTTATTCATACTATACCACCGTCACATCAAATTACAAATTCACATTTGTGTTACACTTTTGTCACGTGTTAGATATTCAGTCTACTTATTGTTAGTTATTATTACACTTTCTTTAAAGGGTACACTGGAAGATAAGAAAAACAATTGAAACTAAAAATACTGATATAGTTATTCGTCTGAAATCAGTTTTTTATAAAAGTAACTTTATCATACCTCATTGTTTGGCAGTAACAAAACAAAATTTGCATTATATTAATAATTAATAACAATAAAGTATTTAATAAACTTTTGTCGCAGATTTGAATGAAACATGTTTTTTTCAGTTTTATTGAATTTATGTTAATATTTATACGAATAGCTATTCTTACATCGTTACACGCTATTGTAATATTTGGGCAATATAAAATAATATTTACGTTTTCATATTAAAATATCTGATTTTCAAGTCCGTGAAGTGTTATCAAATTAATCAATTGTTAAAAACTTTTAAAGTAAATTATTAAATGTTCTCTTCATCTTGAAAATCATTGATAGCCAGGAAATTTTTCATATTCAGTCACAGTTTTCATTACTTCGACAGAAGAAAACATAACAGGACTTCCGAAAAAACAACATATTTTGAGTATTTGCTTATAATTATTACTCAAAAAGAAAAGAATAATAATAATCGACATGAATACATCGAGAATGAAACACTCTACAACCGTTGAGCTATAAGCAAAATTTAAATTGTTTGCTTGATCACCTCAACCGGTCTTCCAAAAAACCAGACGTCATGCGGCTGTCAATATTATATTTTTACCAATATTTATTACTATGGCTTTTTCCAAACGCTGACCCGTTTCTGGCCCATTTCAAAATTTACTAAAGTAATAATTTACGAACTTCGTTTTTGTTACAACTCGGTAAAAAATAAACAAATCTTATGGTTCGTAAACCAATAAAATCACAAATCAGACTTAACAGTTAATTAAACAAGACATTTTTTATACTTGGTAATATACGCCTAAATTCTAAAAAAATTGTTGTAGGCTTACAATATTATAGTTCTTTCAGTTCAGTGCCGGTCGCTGAAAGATCAACAAGTGGTATAAAATAGTTTAGCACGTAAAGTTGTTTCGGAAGTGTAAAGTGCAACGCAAATATTAATTGTGATATTTATTAGATTATAAAAACGTTATAGTAGTCTGCAAGAATGCTGCTGAAATGCGCAGGTTGACGAGAGCTTCAAAACGCAAAAGTATCCAACGTAGAATGAAAGAAATACGAATGGTCAGTCTCTACTAGAGAAAATATAACGCAAGAAATTCAAGAAGCAAACGAACCGTCTACTTCATCACAAGAGCAAACCAATAGGTGCAACATTGTTCAAGAAGAACAACCATCCACTTCAACTGAAATTATTAGTGGTTCATCACAAGAGCAAGAAGAACAACCATATACTTCCACTATTTTCATTAATGTAAGCACCAATGTCGATGAAACCAGAAGGAACAAGAATGAAATTATTAGTGGTAGAAGAATAATTGATATAAATTCATTTTTTAAAGCAATAACGACATTACCCCATCATACATTATTTACATGTAAGAACGAACACCTAGAAATGATTTCTGAGCGACGACTGGGACTACTGAGCAAAATAGTTATAAAACGTAAATCGTGCTGCGTTAGTAGTATTGTCAACACCGATGCAAACCAAGATGCAATGGCTGTTAACCAGGCTGCTGTCCTAGGTACCATAACAACAGGCTCTGGGTATTCTCAATTAAGAGACTTTTTAGCTATCTGCTATATACCTTGGATGAGCGTTTATCATTTTTCAAAGACTGAGCAAGTCATTGCAAGATATATTGAAGATACTGCCTGGTCTGTAATGGAAGCTGCTGCAAAAGAAGAACATCGTTTAGCTGTAGAGGAAAACCGAATCGACACTGATGGAATTCCGATGATAACAGTGATTGCAGACGGTGCATGGAGCAAGCGCTCATATCGTGTAAATTACAATGCAGCTTCAGGTGTTGGGGTCATTGTTGGACAGAAAACCGGAAAAGTTTTATTCTTAGGAATTCGGAATAAATATTGTTATATGTGTTCTCGGGCGAAAACTAAAAACAGCGACCCACCGCCTCATAAATGCTTCAAAAATTGGGAAAAGCCGTCAACAGGAATGGAAGCTGATATTATTGTAGAGGGCTTCAAAGTAAGTCTGGAATTGTATAATTTATAGTATACTTATTTAGTTGGTGATGGGGACAGTAGCGTTACTAAACGCTTAGCAAAGGCACGACCTTGTGGCAATAAGGTTGTTCAAAAAGTGGACTGTTGCAATCACCTACTGCAAAATCTTTGTACTAAATTACGCGAGTTAACAACCAAAAGGCGTAGCTCTGAAGGTGAAATTGTGCCATGTTGTCAAAGAAACGAATTAAATAATAAAATTCGTCGATTGCGTGGAGGTATACAAAGTGCCGTACAATACTACATTGGTGAAGAAAATGCTGCGTTATCAGATAAAATGAAGCTTCTTAAGAAGGACATTTTAAATAGTGTACACCACGTGTTTGGAGATCACGCTTGTTGCGCTAAATATTTCTGTACTGGCTCCAAATCTACTAATGAACAAAACTGGATTCCTGAATTGAAACAATCTGGATTATATCAAGATATAATGGTTTTTGTAGATAGAGTAGCCAGAAATACAGAAAGTCTCTTGTTGAACATGGATAACAATGTTGCAGAATGTTACAATGCTGTAGTGGCTAAATTTACAGGTGGAAAGCGGGTGAATTTTACAGCAAAAAGATCTTACCAAACCCGATGTGAAGCAGCAGCCATTTCATTTAACGTAAGATCGGGAGAATTAGCTCGTAAAATACACAAAAAAGCTGTAGACCGCAGTCCTGGCCAGCACACCAGAAAAACTCATTCGCCTAAAACAAAAAACAGCCACATAGAAACGAAGCTGTAGACAATTATTTCCGAAAAAATGTAAGAAACCGAAGTTTTAACCCACCTGACGCAGAATATGGAAATGTATTGGATGATGCTTTAACTGAAGAAGAGTATGCAAATAAGAAAGCCGAGGTTTTAGGAAGTTTGGAAAAATCGCAAGAAGAATGTATCGAAATAGAACAACAAACACTAGGCCAGCAAAATAATCTGCTTTGGAGATAAGAAAGATCCATACGCTTAACGGCATCGAACTTTGGGAATATATGTAAATTGCGGAAAGGTACCCATTGTGGTAATTTAATAAAAAGGCTTTTATATTCCACTTTCTCTGGAAATTTTGCTACGCGTTGGGGACAAGATCACGAAAGAGTAGCAATTCAAGAATTTCAAGATATGTATAATACAAAGGTTAAAGAGTGTGGGCTTTTTGTAGACACACAATACAGTTTTTTGGCAGCATCTCCCGATGGTTTAATTGAAGAGGATGGAATTATTGAAGTAAAATGTCCTGCAAATATTGCAAAGTCTAGTGTTTTAGACGGAATTCAAGAAAAAAAAGTAAATTTTTTAAGTGAAAGTGATGGAGAGATTAAACAGAAACTAACTCACAACTATTATTATCAAATCCAGGCCAGTTACATATAACAAACCGTAAATACTGCATGTTTACAGGATGGACTCCCCGGGAATTTAAGTGCCAAAAAATTTACCGAGATGATAACTTTTGGCAAACAAAGATGTGTGAACAATTAGTGACGTTTTTCAATTTATGTTTTCTGCCGGAGATAATAGATCCTCAGCATTCAAAAAAGTTGCCCATAAAAGATCTTTGCTTCTAATACTGCACACGCATCCTGTAAGAATTGTACAACTTAAGAATCTTTTTGTGTTAATAGATTGATCATCATGTACTGTCTAATACGAGTAGTAAAAAATTATGCTAGTATAAAAATAGATATAATATAGATACAATAGGACGTCGATTAGCCGTGTCAATTAGAGCGACTCTTAACGCAAATAAAGGAAAAACATGGATAATCCAAAGTAGTATTGGTTCCAAAACGACCTAAGAGTTACATGGTTGACTACTACAGTTGTAAAATATATTTTCCTAATGCCAAAACAAATGAGAAAAAATCAGTTTTGACTTAGACAAACAGATTTTACAAATTTAAAGTGCCCTAGTTCATTTTAAAACCACTAGTGTCTACAGGAAATTTTAGGCTACTACGAACATAACAATTTCAATGTAGGAAAGATCATTAGGATCAAAGTGTGCTTATACTTACAATTAGTATAAGTATTAACAATAATATAAAATGGTTGTTAAAAACGTTCTAGTTTATTATTTTGACATTTATTGTTTTGTTTTTTTAAATGTCATTTAACATGTATCCTCAATGCTATTGCTTCTAGTCTTAGCTTAATGATTTCCTCCATGTCAAAATCCCTATGTTCATAGTAAACTATAAGCACCCGGTATACAGTACAGCGCATTTCATAAACAGTTGGGACAAGTCTTGAGAGTGATTTTTGCATTTGTAAAACGCCAACAGGCTTTATTTTATATTTTCAAAGTCTGAAAACTTGTTATAGGTATAAAATAATAGTCTTCTGAAACCTTATTTACATCATGAAATATTGGTTGTCGCAGATTTTTATAAAATCCACTGTACATATCCGTATAGTAAAAGCATCATGCAGAACTTGTTTTTCAGTTCACACACTGTGTTACGTGTAAGAAATGTAATGGCACAAATCTAAACGTGCTCCAAGAATTAACCTATTATTGTGCAAAAGGGGTAATAAATAATACACAAGGGTTGACTGATATTAACTAATCATGCGTACGATGAAGTAAATGTAGTTTCCACTCACTTTAAAACAGTAAAGGTTTTTGTAAGTTCGCCAATTTATTAAATTTAAAGCTACTTATACTGGAAATCAAATGAATTTTTGTAGTTATTATCAACTTCTCAGAAAGCTAAATGTTCTTGCTATAATAAATTCTTCTAAACACCTGAAATAGTTTTATTTGATTTTTAATGTAGTTGTATTTTGTTATTCATTTTGAATCACGATGTTTAGTAATTTAAGAAACTGTTATTGCAATCAAGGTTAATAAATCTTAATGTTATCGGGCAATTAGTGAGTGTTTAATTTCATCTGCCGACCGGACGTCTCCCTTTAATTCAAATTTAATTTTTTGCCCCAGCAATGTAGGCAATTGTATTAAAACATTGTTCCAGTTTCACCCTTAAACCATTAATCTCAGATCAATATTTTTTTATATGTTTTGAAGATCACATTGAAAAGCTGGTACCTACAAAGCAATATTTTTAGTATATGAAATTACACTTTTTATATGCACCAAATTTTCGTATTTTACCAAAACATTCTTTTAGGTACCTTACATATTTCATTAAGAATTACCTGGTTTTTTTTAAATTAAAATTGCGTTTGTAATAATAATAAACGACTGGAATGATTGTGCTAAGCATTTGAATTCCCCCTTAAAGGAGCTTGGTAATTTGCCCCAATCTTTGAGCGTCTAACAAGAAGGACTCTTATAAGTAAATTGTTTTTAACTGCGGTGGATCTAGTGTATAGTGCGCGTTATTAGGTCTAAAAACACGATAAAATCTTTAATGTTGCCACAAACAGTGTTGTCCACTCATTTTCTACAAATTCTCCAGAGAGTATTTTAAAAACTTTCAATTTTATCATGAAATTCTCACAATCCGTACACCTTTTATCAACCACTTTTCCATTCAAGACGTGTTCGAAATCATATTTAAATCTACCGTTAAAGTAATCGGTTTTTAAGAATTTCTTAAATTCCAACACAAATTGTTACTAAATAATGAAAATAACATCGTTTACGTTAATCTAACCCTACTTTTTGATCACATATGGTTGCTAATAGGAAGACTTATCTTTCACAGCCCGTTATTATGTACAGACTTTGTGATCGAGTGCCATCCAGTAATATCTATCTACAAACATCTGGGAATACAAAGTATAACCACAACAAACTCCATTTTGTTACTGAATTCGAGCAACAGTCTGTTCATAAAAATAAGCAAACATTTATCTTTCGGCGGCCATTTTGACCATGCTCCTGAAGTGATATCAAAAAACTAAAAGTATACGTGTTTTGATGAAGAATACGATTTCAAAGTAAAAAAAATTCTTCAAACTTTTTCAAATGTCAGCGGCCATTTTGACTATGTCTCCGAAGAGATATCGAAAAACGAAGACACCAACGTGGTCTTTAGTTTTTGATGCAGAATTTAAATCTGAAGGCAAAACTTCAAAATTTAAAAAAAATGCGAACAGACAGACTTCGCATATTCAGTAACGACTCCTATCGAAGTTCGTGGAAAATGAGTCCATCAACATTTTAATGAAAACGTATTAGTTCCGCTGCAACTGTCGCTGTCCGTCAGTCACTGTTAGTGCATAAACTCACCTGTTTTTTAAAATGAGATATTTACTTACAAGAAGGTGTTAACTCATTTTCTATATGTTAGTGAAGATTTTAATTCATAGATGGCGATTTTCAAAAAAATGGCCATCAAGAAGAAAATCAATTAGGTATAATATATGGTTGAATTTAAGGTAAATAAAAGAACTGCCAAGAAAAAATCTAAAAAAATAAAAACTCAACCTAATAATAATAAGTGGAAGTGAAATATTAATAAACTGAACAGAGAAATGGGAAAATCATACAAAAGACCATAAAGGCCAACAAATTCAAGAGCGATTTTCTGCGGCGGGAAAAACGCTTTGCAATGAAAAATGTCAGTTAAACTGTGATAGTATATTTAGCGATAATGACCGCAATGCTTTGTTTACGCAGTACCATTTTTTAAAAACGACTAATGAAAAAAATGGGTATCTGTTTGGTTGTCTGAAGCCATTTGATGTGAAACAGCCTAGCTCTAGAAATACTGTGCGTCGAAAATCTTTAGATATTTTCTAACTTTAGAAAAAAAATCACAACAGATGTGCAAAAAAGCGTTTCTTCAGTTACTCAATATTGACATCAAAAAGCTTGATTTAATTCTCAATCAGATCTCAGAGGGAAAATGCACGCCAAATAAGGATTCTAGA
>VTPC01003861.1:0-10008 GCA_011009095.1 Ignelater luminosus
AAAAAAGTTTTAACTCCCGGAATTGTACCACCAATATTTATAATTTTAATTTAGAGGTGAAAATAGGGCTAAAAACGCGTGATCTGGCCGCTGCGCACGTCGCTTAGTTTGCTCTCTTTAACAAAAAAAATTTTGTTTACCTATTAAATATAAATATTAAGAAATAAAAAAATCCAGGTATTATTGGAATACATGAATGAACAATAATCCATCGGAAAAAATTTTTTCCCACAATTTGTTTATTAGTTATGCTTTTGTTAACTAAAGAAATTTTACCAATTGAAAATTTACATAAAAACCATCTTTTTTAAACTAAAAACCTGAGGTTTTTTTCACTTCTTGACTTATTCTCCAAAGGCTACAGAACAGATCCCCGTTGGAAAAATTAAAAAATTGTCAATCTCCCCTTTTTTATAAACAATCAAAAATTGGTAAAATTTCTTTAGTTAACAAAAGCATAACTAATAAACAAATTGTGGGAAAAATCTTTTTCCGATGGATTATTGTTCATTCATGTATCCCAATGATAGCTAAATTTTTTTATTCCTTAATATTTGTATTTAATAGGTAAAAAATTTTTTTTTTGTTAAAGAGGGCAAACTATTTTCACCTCTAAATTAAAATTATAAATATTGGTGGTACAATTCCGTGAGTTAGGACTTTTTTGTAAGAAATTTCCTGCTCTTTAAGGATCTGTTTCTTGATTTCGGATATTTGCAATATTCTCCGAGATATTTGCAAAAATACAAAAGCCCCCTTTTTACGAATTTGTTTATAAACTTTTGCAATTTTTTGCGCGGGACTTCGAAGTGTTGGAAAAGATTCTAAATGCCATTCCGAATCGAATGACACCTCGATCATAATTTTTGGTGAAGTCAGGCAAGAAATAGCCAAAATGGAACTAGTGAACCACACTACTCTATTTTATTGAAAGTCATTTATCCCATTGTTAGTTGTTTCATATTTATGGTAAATCCTCGGTGTGAAGAACTCATCTACAATGAATTGCAATTTATTGGTGGCTTGGACAAAACAATTTTTTAATTCAATCAGAATCTGTTATCAATATTATATTGAATACTCGTTACATAATCTACAAACGATAATTAAAAATGAATAAAATGCATACACGTATGTACAACCGCAACAATCTAATTACCTGCCCTTGTTTGATGAAAATTTGGAAATTGTTGGTTTTATTTAGAGAATTTATTAATTAACGCATTTGAACCATCAACATATTTGTTAGGATTTTGCGTGTTTATTTGTATTTGGACGGATCTGATTTAATCTCTTCGTTTCATTCAAATTAATCGGTTTTCGGTTCGCCTTAATTTCTTAAGCATTTCCTTAAGGGCTTCGCCATTAACTTGAAACGAGCCTTTTGTATATCCAACCCTTTATAATAGTAGATTTGCATGAATGATGAAATATGAAAACAGTTTATGATTTTAAAAGAATTTCTTTATTCAGACGGTTTTTATTATTTTCCGTTATTTTCTGAAGTGTAGGTATACGTTCTTTTCGAAAAATAACGTAAGTATTCTCTTTGTTCATTATATTTATATTTGAGGAGCTGGTAATTTATTATTCATTTAGTAAATGGGTTTTTATTTAGAGTAATTTAGAAAGCAGATCTTGTTGGTGAAAGATTTTAAAGAAGCTAATGCCGAATTTGTATAACGTTTAAAAAAAAGTATCTGAAAATTGAATTACTAGATATGTAAGAGTAGAATAAGAAGTACGATAAGAATTCATTGTTCGTCCTTGCTATGTTTTGTAAGGTCTTTTTTCAACGAGTGATTCTACACTTTACGTGTTATCCCAAGCATAAGAACTTTCTATAAAAATAGTAGATCTTCCAGGCTTCAATATACAAGTGCCAACGTTTCTTATTCAATAATACTAAGTTTTCATAATCAATATGTTATATTTGAATTTTGTTAAGTCTCGCTAAAATACAATTAATTAGGTTGGTACGAGAAACGTCATTGCAATTTTGATATTTCCTGACTCTTATGTTAGTAAAGTAAATTTTCTCAAATTATGGTTAGATCCGGAATCTGATTTGCATAATCATCTAATTAAACCTAAAACTGTTAATCTCTAGGGTTCTCTCGTTTAAATCGTCCATTTTAAAAAGCTGGAAGGTTCTAGAACTCCGGTTACTATTTCTGTTTGTTTTCTTTGAAATAATTATACTATAATCAGTATTCTTTAGATATTGCTTGTTGTATCGCGTAAAAATTTCATTTTCGTCGTATAATTATCTAAAAATCCTAACTAAAATTAAAAAAGTATAAAAAGGGTCAAAAACCATCTATTAACTTCAAATATACTTGACAATATATTTTTTTAGATTCCCGAGCAAGATATACTTTTTTGTCATTATTGTATTGCTTCTTGCAGTTTGACATTTATCATTCAATTAGCGAATTTCAGTGTGTTAGTTTGTTTTGTGTAAAATTTTGGTAAATTTACTTGAAGAATCTGAAGGTAAAATTGAAGCTTTTCATCAAATTACTACTAATAATAAAAATACTGTAATTTATAGAAAAGCAACTTTTGTTTAATTGCCTGATATTTGTTTGGAATTATTTCGGTGATTTTCTGTACGTATAAAAAAATCAATATCGTCTTAAATTAATGTCAATTCTTTTATCAAACTATCAAGGACGTCCCGAGAGGTTGTAGGTACAAAGCCTTGCGAGAATTTTGTTTGAATTCGTGAAATAGCAAAATCTTTGAGGACTTCAAACTTGGAAATTCTTTCCGGTTGTGCAATATTGGTGTTGTTCCCCAAGAATCATTGGCAATTGTATATTGAAGCCTGGAAGATCTACTATTTTTATAGAAAGTTCTTATGCTTGGGATAACACGTAAAGTGTAGAATCACTCGTTGAAATATCTGACGTACTTTCCGTATACGTTAGCGGGTTTGAAACTTTCTGACTTCTGTAATGTTCTTACAATTTTAATAAATCAGATGATTTTAAACACAAAGAAACGCAGAAATTTCATTTCATTTTCAATAATCTTATAAAAGTACATGCACGAATAAAAAATGATGTAAAATACAGGAAAGATAAAGAAAACATTTCTAGAAAATGAACTGGACATGGTTTGAGTATTTTTTATACTTTCTGTACTTTTCCTTTTTGATCGCCACACGTTTTCTTATACTGCCATTGACATTTTGGCGTTTGTGTTACTAAAGTATGATACGAAAATGCACATTGAACAGGGTTTGAGTTCTCATTGCACACAGAAGGTCCTCCTGAATCATTTCTAAATCCATTGCCTTTATTTTACTTCAGAATAGAATACGGTAAGTAGTCAGGTTTCTTATTGGTCTCTTTTGAGGTCTTGAAATCTACATAAGCATATTGAGTAAAATCTTCAATTTTTCTTTGAAAACTCATCCTTCACATTTTCTCAGATCACACAAATCCGTGCCTGCATCTGATTCTTTTAACTTGTCTCGTTAGCTTCATCTTTCCGAATGGGACGGCCACGTGACAGTGTAAGCGGTGCCAATGGTTTAAGCGGCAGCATCGATCACGATGTGCCATCGGTACAGGACGTAGCTGGCGTATACGCTCCATTATCTGTGCGGCAAATCTGCATCGGGGCGCAGGTGTTGCTCGAGCAGCAGCATCTCGGCTGGCGATATTTGCAGGTTCGCTTTGTGACTATGTAAAGGCGTAGTAGTAAAGTCAACTCGTAAAGTAATGTCGCAAGATGTTCTACGTTTTACCGTTTAACTTCTTATTTAATGGCAAATCTTGCATTTCATAGATAGTGTTCGGTTAACCAAGATTAATTTATTAAGTTAGTATTTGTGGATTGCAAAGATTTTTGTTAATTTAGACATTAAATACCAGGATGTAAATCATTTTGCGACATTACTTTATGAGTTGACTGTACCTCGAACAGTATTTCGGCCCAACAGTCGGTTTGGTGATACATAATATCAGCTTTAACTACTGCCATTGCTTTGGCATCGCTACGCTGTGCTGCGGGCTCGTCCCTAGTGAAGTTGATCAATTCGTTTATTAGGGCAGATTCAAACTGTCCACTCTGATCCGTCGTGATGGCACACGGCAAGCCAAAGTGGCCCCCAAGGGGACTGCTTTGGGTCACCTACTGAAGCAATCGACTATCATCAAGATGTATTTGAATCCTCAAGATATCGGAAGCGGCTCCAAAATGTCCAAATGGATGTGTTGCAAGCGGCCATCAAGTATGGAAAAATCTTGCAACAGGCATCTGGTATGACGGTGAATCTTTATATTTCATTTTAATATTTTTTCTCATGAACGGCCATACATATCGGTTGCGGATGACTTTGGATGCTGCTCAGGTGTCAAGATGCGACAGCTGGTCTGTTAAAAATTTGCTTACGCTTAGGCAAATTTTCGTAGTAGAGACGTCGCAATATATGGGCGTCGTGGTGCCAGTGGGAAGCGGAAATACTTCACAGCGTCAGCAGCTCTCGGTTATAGGTGCCGTAGGCTCCTTGGGAAGCGGCTACCAGGTGTTGTGGGCTGACTGCTTTAGGACAGCACCGACAACGACGTCGATTAGACACAGGAGCACGTCGTAGAATGGGACGAGTCACTAGAGTTGCGCTGCCGGTCAACTATGCATTTAACGGCGCTTGCGGATGAGCTGCTCCCAGAATGAATTTTCTAGAAATCAGCATCCTTAGGAATCGGTGTGATTTTCGGGCATGGAAAGTTGCCGATGACTGCCATCCTTGCCGGTAACGGTTGAGATTCGGCGGCGGAGATTGGGTAACCGAGATGTTCAATTTCACTGGCTTCGAAAAAGGACTTAGCCGCAGTCTTCAAAGCGTGCAAGCACTGTTTCCACATGGCGAATAAGTTTCGTGGGAATTGAGGACGCGATCAGAATAACAATAACAGTAATCAAGTCTTTCGAGTACTTTGTCTATAAAACGTTAAAAAGTTCGTTGAAAGTCATCACTGGGAATTCGAATAATCCGAAAGGTGTTGTGACGGCAGTCTTTGGGATATCCAATTCGCTCGGATGAGATCGATTCTTTAAAAAACTGTGTATCCTGCCAGCTGGGTAGCAAACTTCTATATTTACGAGATCAGATCTGGCACGGTGACGGAGTTCAGTCGGCGGTAATTGCCACAAGAGCGCCACTGACTGGATGCTTTTTTCGGTACCATGTGGAGGGGGTTGACTCACAGGTTATTTGAAGGGCGGCAGATGCTATGTTCCATTATGTACGCGAATCCGGCCTTGTATGTTGGTAGTTTCTTCGGGGGCAGACGGCGTGGTCGTTCTGCAATAGTAACTATATGATGCACTAAGAAGCGTTTGTTCCGTGGAAGTATCGGGTTAGGTCTGGGAACTTTCCAAGCAGAGAGGTTTGACACGAAATCTTCTGCCCGAATAAGTGGCTGAGCTTATCGAGTAAGCGATTGTTTCTTAGGTCCACTAAGAGTCCGTGCTAGTCCAAAGAGTGGCTTTGAGACGCTCGCAGTATAAACGCGTCTTTTGAACGGCAGCGTAGCACCAAGTTCACTGAAAGTACTGTGGTTTCATATGTGACTATTTCGGAACCGTTGGAGGCGTACGGCTTGAATTTGAATGGAATGATGATGCGGGCTGGTCTCATTTCCTTGGTCGTTGAAACTACAGGGCTGGTGGCACTTGCGGGCTTCACTGATCAAACCGACATTGATAGCAGCAGGACGGTTCCTCGATCTGAACACTGCTTAAAACACAACTGCTGAACCATCTTCGTTAGCGTTGCCACTTGTCGTTCTAGGAATTTCAATTTAACAGCATGCTGGGTTAGTGGGACCGCGGTGGCTGCGGCTGATTGAAGCAGCGATGCTGTACCGTGGCGCGGACGCGCTTACTCCCATGATTTTGTGGGCGATTGCGACCAACTTGCCGAGCTCAACACCGTCGCTGCTGGCGGAGAACACCATCTATACCTGGAACGGCACTCATTGGAGCCAGAAGATTTTTAGGACGGCGGCGTCGGACACCTTATCGGAGGCGAGAGCGCGCGAGGCTGCAATCCCCGAGCTTGACTTCCATAAGCAACTTGCAGAATTGGCGCTCGTGTGTGAAACATTGCGTTAGCTGACGTACAGATTTGTAGCTAGCGAGCTCATTAATACATCTGACATCTGTTGGAAGGCGGCGTTGTCCAACATGGTTGCTACAGTGTAGTATGTGGTGGTCTTAGAACGAACGTTTTTTGCCATAAATTGATCGCGAACAAAAGGGCTGGATTAGCGTTTCAGATAGGCGGGAGGCGGTACCGTACCGTAACGATGTCGAATGCCGGGTTGCCACAGAGTATATTTTGTCAGTAAACTGCTTAGTATATTCTGTTGCTAAATACTTTGTATCAACTGCGTCTTGTACTGATTTCTCGGAACCCATAAAAACACGCACGCTATGAGATCTAAACAGCGCTAGTTGTACCATAACTATAGCCTTACTTAAAGCAGTACGCTGCTGTTAGTACCTATTCAATTTTTATTTTTTTAGTCAAGGTCCAAAAAGAACCGATTTCCAAAAGTAGTCAAATAAAAACAAACTGGAGAAAATAAAGTAATATCCTCGCTCGTTTGAGATTCCTTTAATTGACGACTAAACCGACCTTTCTTGTTGGCGTGGAGAAAGAAAGGTAAAGTAAAGTTGGTGTATTAACTGTTTAAGCCCGCTTCACACTAGATAGATGCCTTTAGGGAAATTATAAAAATTCAGTGGTTAAATGAACTTTTTTCTTCCAAAACAAACTAGAACATATCGTTGAGATTTGTCTATCGTACATAAATTTGCACGTGTACCATTAGCTAACAAAGGACCGTAGTAGTATTATAAGCTCTCGTGTCAAATCTTTAGTTTTAATAGCAGAGCAAAATATGTTATATTTGCATTTGGCTTTTTTCATTTGTTTATTTTCTTCAGAATCCGACCGAATGCTCATACCACATAACCTTGGTTTTACTAGAATATCTCAGAATGCTTTCTTTTTAGATCTCAAACTTACTAGAATTATTTCAAGCAATTTTATAGTTAAATAAATTATTTTCTAATAGATTTTACTCACGTCAAATAAAAGTCCAAAAAAGATTTTAAATTTATCATCACAAAAATATCTTAACCAAAAAGTTGAAGCTTCAATTTTATTTTAACGGATTTTGGATAACGCTTTAGAAGTCATTTCTCGGGGCTTTTTCTATTGATTTTATCTAAAATTCGTCGGTGACAAGACATTGACTGAGCATCCTCATCTTTCATTGTCAAGCAACAAAACTTAAGCAAAAAATTTGTTGTTAAAGTGTTTTCCGATCTTATAATTAATTTTTATATTGAAAATAATTAAAACACCGAGACAAGACTTTGTAAGTTCGTACTAGTTAGTACATGAAAATTCCGTTTTTGTTTTTTTTTTAAGCAAGCCTGTCGAAAGAAGATTAATAGAGAGCTTACGTGTACAATATCGAGGTTCGTCGGTAGAGTCTCCACAGTCATTCACGTTGTTACAATAACGATTTAACGGCACGCAGCGTCCATTTCCGCAGATGAATTCGGAAATTTTACAGGCTGGAGAAGCGGCCATCGTGAGAACGGCGAACCACAGTAAACAGATGATGGAGCTTTTCATTCGCCATCCCAAATCTGAAAAAGAGAAAAAACGTATTGATTCCCATAAAAGAAAATAGGAAAAAAAGGAAAATTGAATGAAAAATTATTGGTCGGAGGAAACGGATAAAAGAAATGTTGATAATATTATTATTATTCCCTTAAACCTAAATAAAAGCAAGTTGTCCAGGTTGATTTATCTTTCCAATTCGTACGTTACGTGAATTTCGGGACGTCTCGCTTATTTATGCATGGGTTTGGGTCTCAAAGGCAAGAAACGATGAATTGTTTCCGTCAACACCATTGGAGTAAATCAATTACAAATTTTCTTCGATACATAATGCATGATATTCTTATTGCTGTATCCCTTTATGGTTGATCATCTTTTGGATATAGTAAATAATATAAAATTTTTATCTTGGTAGATAAGAAACTGCTTTTATGACACCTTAAAACGAAGTTATCTGATGATAGACTTTAAATTTTTACGGTTATGATCTTGGGGTTTAAGGGTTTTCGCGCTTCTTATGGTGATATTTATTAGTTGGTTAGTTTCCAATCGCATACTACTTTTTATACGTTCAAACATTTACGGCATCTCGTGTGCCATAGAACACACGTGATTGATGATACTAAAACTTGGCAATTTCATGAACGGTAGCAAAAACGTAACGCAATAACGCACACCGTAATCATCGTTCCCCCGAACTCTCAGTTATATACGTTATATAAGAGAGAAAATTTACAACTACGCTTGGGAATTTATTTGAATTTAGAAACATTTTCCAAATGAATAACTGCGAAAGTTTTCAAAATATTTAAATTTACTTGAAATGATCAAAAGTTTTCGTTTTGGCGCGTTTTATTGTTTCATTTTTAGGACGATTTAAAGTTTAATAATTGCACTGTTTGGCACTAACTTTGTTAACAAGTGAACCTTTTAAATACTTCAACTTGTTTAATTTGAAACCATAGCGCGAATTATCTCACCATTTCTAATTTTTCACAGCCGCATTGTTTCTAGAGTATACAGGGTGTCTCATTTACAGTTTTATCTGTTATTGATGACCTTTATGTCAAATAAATATTTAATTAAAAGTTTTTTTGACCATTCGAGCAAGCCACTAGTTTAAATGGCCGACTGCACTATTTATGGTGCTGAATAAAAAGAATTTATTCCAATTTTCTTGGTAATTTTTTTAAATAATTATCGGATATGGCTATTTGGTTAACTGAAATATTATTATTGATTTTTTTGGATGGAAACTTCTACGTTTTGGTCACCGTTACAAGAACTTCTGAAGATGCATTTGCTACTTGTACCTGGGAAACAACCTTGCTTTCCTTTAGAGTTTTAGAACAAATTTTTTCGACTTGCCTAAACCTTAGGTCAAGACGGAAATAAAAGTGAGCTTTCTAGCTAATTCTAAACTGGAAACGGACGGATTTCACGATACAACCAAAGAACTGTAACGTTACACTTTTAGCGTCGCTGGTGGGGAATGAAAAGACAGAATACGTATGAAGTACCAGACTCCCGCTGTGCTCCACAAGCGCCATTATGGATATACAGGTGTAAAAACGGCCACTCGTAGATCCGATAACTCTTGATGATCTTTCCTACGTGCCAGCCAAACAAGAATGAAGGAGACATCTAGAGGGGAGATAGTGGGAAAAGAAGACAAGAAAGCTTAACCTACGATAACGATCAAAGAAGATCCTAAATTTTCCGGGACAAATAGGCCGCCTTCGCTCAACCAACTACCCTTAAGAAGGCGACTCTAAAATGAACAAGGAACAATCCAAAACAGCTAGAGCAAAAGAGAACATCATGTAATAAGAGGGCAATCGATGAGTCACGTTATCCTCACCTTATGCAAATTCCACAAACTCCAACATACATTTTGGATCACACCAGCTTGCAAAGAACCCACACTTACTTTATAATAATAATCTTAATAGTGATGACAACTTTAGCAACATCACTCATCCAGCCTCAGATTGATGAATAAGTATTTAGGTTAAAAGGCAATGATAAATTTAGGCATGACACACCAAAACAAACAGGAAAAGGATATTAGGTAATATTCGGTAGCTACCATTAATCATACAAGAGGTAAGGAAAAGGAATGGACAATTCCATTTAACAAGATTCGTTCACATACACACTCACACGCAAACATTGCCCAGGGCAATAAAGAATTATAATGATAACAAGATAAAAACGTTAAGGTAAACAATTGGTTGGAAGGTGGATCATCACCCAGGAATGGTTTCAGATCTTTAATATGCCATTTGCCCAACTTAGAACCGCTCATGTCCTCTAGTTCATAGATGACCCTAAAGCAAACCTTGATGACTTTA
>VTPC01003862.1:0-17772 GCA_011009095.1 Ignelater luminosus
AGCTCTTGAAAGGCTTGTTGCTTGAGGTGTCCTGATGGATAAAGAAGGATGACGTTTGAGAAACGAGCCCAACCAATCTTCACCAGCTAACAATTTTGTTCTCCAAGAATCAGGCATAGCTTTGTTACTTTTTATGGCGAACTGATATGCTAATTTTCGAGTCTCATATAGCGTCAATCCATAATACATATCAGCGGCTTTCTTTAAATAACTTGCTAAAGCTTCTTCTTCTACATCAGTGAAAACTTGCCTATTTTTGATATATCCCACTGAGTCCAAGGTTAATTCTGCTCTCGTCAAGTTCGGGTTACGTTCAAATTTCTCCTTTAGTTTCGCCACATAACGATGTAATGTCCTATAGGGAATGTCATATTGTTTTGAAGTTGCTTTAATGCTTTTGTTGTCAAAAATGATTAGATGACAAGCTCTTTCTACGACATCTTTTGGTGTATCAGCTCATTCAGTCTTTCTTTTATAGGTCCTCATTGTACTGTAACAAAACAATTAATATACTTATTGAAAATCGAATAAAAGGCTCATTTACGAGATGATTTAAACTCCAAATTTTATTGGGGTTGGTTGACTAACTATTCAACCAGCCCCGTAAGAAATTAGTCTACCAACTCCAGACGCCATTTTAAGTTTCGATGGCATGGCTAACCTAAACACTGCCATCGACTTAAGAAATAATACATGAAATATGATTAATATGCACTCATGAAACACTCTGACTAATAGGCAAATGGTTAACATAAAATGTGTAGGTATGAGATCAAAAAATATGCAATGTAAAAATATTACTTACATGATACGAAAACAAATCACGTGTAACTGCTCGAAAACGGCGTGCGTCCACGGCGCGGCGCTCCGGTCGACTGAGCGGGGGGTGGAAAGTGATGCGCGGCTGCACTGGGATGACGTAATACTCATATCGTTGACCAGTTTTTGGCTGTTAGTCTACCTACCCCTATAGTCAACCATCCCCGATCTCCCCTACTGATCAAAAAAATACACTAAGGAAAGTTGGGGTATCTGGGCCATGATTTTACAACGTGCGCGCGTAGTTTCTAACTTTGTACTTGCCTGAGAACCACTAATAAATTATATTAATTAATTAATTTTTTATTTATAAAACAATGTGCAGTCTTTAAATATAAAATAGCCGAATTCAATTTTCCTTATACTTAAAATTGAAGAAAAAAGGAAAAATAGGCCTGATGGGCCCAGCTACCCCTAGATATTGGTGCAACTGAGCCATAAGGGTCTTGGTTTCATACAAACTATCGTTATTTGAATTGGGGTAAGTCGGTGTGTTACATTACAGCTCATTTGAACTACACTATAATCGAGTTATCGACGATGTAAGAGCACTCCTACATGATTGGGTGTGAAATTAATTCAAATTCTGGAATAATACAATTTGTATTAAGGAACAAGAGGTAAAGTGAGAAGTAAAAATAACAGAATGTTAATTAAATGTTCGATAAGTCACTCAAATCATTAGTGAAGCTGATTATATCGTTGATTCTAATAGAGCTTGTTTTAAGGGGCTTTGGCAGCTTTTTTACTACGTCTTTTTTGGCAACGTAGGATTCTTGTTCTGTTTTCATAAGCTTGACTCTTTGGGAATGACGTTTGAAAAATATGACATCACATCCAGCATTCGTTTGCTTTGTCACTTTTGCTATGTACAGCCTGGAATCTTTGATTTTTCGGAAACTTTTACAACACAATATTCACGTACTTATATTGGGTTCACATCATGTCCATTCACTTCTTCGTCGTAATCGTCGTTACTGTCATGTACAGATAACTGGTCACTTTGTTCGCTTGCCTCGTCATCAGTATTAATTTTGTTGCTGGTGTCAGGCTTAGAAATGTTCACCTTTTCCAACTCTTTCTTCTTTTTCTTTGCTGCCTGTTTGAATTTCTTTTTGTTCGCTTCCTCCTGCTATTCGTTTTGCTCATTTTCTTTCATTAATAGCTATTCGTTTGATGTAATAATCACACGGTTGGTCACAAGTCTTTTACGATTTTTGTCAACTGTTTCAGGTTTTTTTCTTTCTTAACCATGTCTACTAACAGTTCTTCAGAACTTTTGCGACATGCTCCTGTGGACGTACTGGCTACTCCCGGTGGGTTTGCAACTGTGGATGTACTAGCTTGCTCTACTTGCAGCGGAACTCCGCGTGGAGAAACAACTGCTTCCGGTGGCACTGCTTCCGTTAAGCAAGAGACTACTCTTGTAGCACTGTGGCTATAGCTGCAGTAACTACTTTGAGTGGTGCTGTGTTTGTAGGGTCAGCTGGTATTTCCGAAGGCACTGTGTCTGTTGAGTGAGAGTCTTCTTCTTGTGGCACTGTGCTTTTGACGGCACAGAATTAGGGTGTTGGCAATTTCTGGTACCTCTCCAGATCAGTTGTCTTGAAAGCTAAAGTTGGGATTGCTTCGTTGTTGAACCCTGTACTTCCAGTAGCCTGAAATCTGTTGATAATATTTGTTCTGGGTACATCTCGGGTCATTCTCTTTAAAAGTGAGGCAAATTCCTGTTTAGGGATTTTTGCGTGGATTTGCTTTTTGCCATTTACACAATTTGCTGTCTCAGTCGGTCTTGAGGGTTTTGAAAATCGTCATATCCAGAGACTGCAATAGGTTTGTGGTATGGGGAGGTAGATTCATAATGGTGACTTGATTTTGCTGGGCTAATCTAAAGTGTGTGATGCAACATCGTGATCATTTGTCCTCACGCAGAACAGCATAACAGTACTGATGTGTTTTCACGCCCAGATGTACTTGCGGTTACTTTTTGCATCAATGGCCCCAACAACTCTGGTTTCTGACAAGTGAAGATCCTCTCCAGTTTTCTATCTTCGATCGTACTGACTAAATCTGCTACTTCGTTAACGGGAATGATTTTCCAAAATTCTCGTCGGTGTTTCGGCATTAGTGGACAAAGTTTTTGTATTATAGCATCTTTCTCTTCTTGTGTAATACCTCGGAAAATTGCGTCTCTGGCTTAGAGATACCTTTTTTCATGGTTTTTATGTTTAAGAAGTTTAATTCAATTGAACACTCTGGATTATCGAATTTCTTCGAGTAGATTATTGTCGACCGTGAAGTTACTATATTTCGATTTTATTGTTGCATTGGTACAACGCGACGTATTAGGTTTTGATTGATTAATTCCTATAATGGAGATATTGGTATCGATGTTGTCAAGCTCAATTTTCTGGAGAGTGATGACGTCATGTATGATCCCAAACTACCACAATCTAGCATAGCAGTAGTATATTCAAACTGTACATTGTATTTTGAGAATATTATAATTTTAGCTGTTGCTAGAAGCTGCTCAGAAGCATCGAGGATGTGAGAATGAAAACTAGAGGTCGCGGTTGTAGTACTCGATTCGGTTGATTCGTGTAGAAGAGTGGAATGATTTTGGGAGCATTTTTTGCAGTGACTTGAGCGACAATTCGATTGTTTATTTGAAGAAGTCTTTGATTAACGGGCATGTCAACAAAAGACATATATGTAATGATTTTTTGTAGAAACATGCACTAGTGTTTTATCTTTGTATGGTTTATTGCAATCTTTGCGTTTGTGCGATGCAGCATTGGCGCTATGAAGTTCGATAGCCTTGCACTGCTTTTCAATCTTTTCTAGTAATCTTCATCTCCGTTCTAGAAATTTTATTAACGTTTCAAGATTTGGAAGGTCGTCTACATCATCTTTGTCTAATTCGATTTCCCACTCCTTCTTTTGTTAAATATGGAAATTTGTCCTTGATGATATAAATTGGAAGACTGTTCCATTGACCTACAGGTTCACCTAAAGCCTTGAACGAACGCGTATGGCTCTGGAATGCATCGAGAAGTTGCCGCAATGCCGCAAATGATTTCGTTGATATTTTCTGAAATTCGATTATACCTTTAATGTGATTATGAATCATTAGCTTTTTGTTGTAATGTTAACAGATTATTCTTTGTAACAATCAACGTTGAGTCTGCTGAAGATCTTGAGACTGACTGGTAGTGAAGCCAAGTACAGAGGGCCTGCATCCGATGCAGCAGCACGAAAGCACTCAGTAGCGCAAACGCGCGCAATTTAATTTGAAATGCAATATTTCTTAACATTGTTAATTCTTTCTAGTGGTTTGGATGCTAAAACTATAGGACTCGTTATTTCCTTGATGTTTAACTTTCCAATAAGCATGTTTGCGATATTTCGGCCTGTGATGTCAGAATCACTCAGAATCTGACGAATCTCCACCAAAACCTGCAGTACACCATCAATTAATTTGCTATTCAAAACACGACACAGAAATACATACATTTTGATAACATTTTGGCAAATAATTTTTCCTCAACGTCTACTCACTTGGGATATTTCTGCCGCAATATTTTTCTAAGCATTCAATTAGTACTGATGATCTCACTTTATAAAAACGAATATTAGCACCCAAGAAGGCGCGACACAGGTCCATATAAAATTGATTAACAGAGGCGTCTTGATTGATACCAATAACCAAAGTTTGTCTATACGGTTCTCTTTGATTTCCTGTATGTGTTGGTCGCTTTTCATGTTGCAGAAATGAGACACTTAGTTTTCGGCTGGGTGGAAGGCGGCTAGCTTTGAAACTTTTATCAGTTTTAACTGGTTTCAACAAGTCTAACTTGGTTCGAATTTGTCGTCCAAGATATAGTTCAGCAGGTGGGTTTCCATAGTTGAAGGGAGTGGTACGATATCGAAAAACTATCTGTCTTACCTTGAAGAATTGAAGTCTTACTATTTATCATGGCTTTCATTTTGTTCTTGAGTGTTTAAATATTTCGTTCGGCTAGGCCATTTGTTGCTGGATGACCTGGTGCAATAAATTTTTGTTTAAAAATTCAGTGAACACTTGAAAATTGTTGCATAAACCACGTACACAAAAAATTCTTCTTAGGATATCTATTGTAACTTCAGACGTTGGAGCGTTCTTCATAATTCTAATTTCAGCCCATTTTGATTTAGCATCGACGAGTACGAAGAAATGATGTCTTTGAAATGGACGAGTATAACCCTTTTGAAGTTATCTTTTGAATCATTCCAAACATGGATTGGTGCTTTGTTTGGACTCTTCCTGACATTTGCACAGTTTTCGCAGGTTCTTACTAAATTTTCAATGTCTTTGTCTATGCTTTTCCAATAGCAAGCTGTTTCATTTTCACAATTCCAATATGGGTATGATGTAATTCTTGCAAAACGTACCCTTGAAGTGATGAAGGTATGACAACGCGTTGCCCTTTGAAGATAATACCATTTTGTAGAATGTATGTTTCATCGGAAGTTCGACCCGTAATTAATTCTTGTTTAATTTTTGATAATCCAACATCTCTGTCGGTTTCTTCGATAATGGTTCGATGATTGACAACAACATTCGAAATTTGATTTATTTAGGTTGTTTAGGTCTCAGAGTCCTTGATCTAAAAACATTTCGGTTCTATACGATTTCATTTCAGATGGTGCACGAGAAAGAAAATCTACATTGACGTGATCTGCTTTTCTATGCGTGACCTTGTAGTTGAAACCTTGTAGAAATGCAGCATAATGCAATAAACGAGTGGAAGTGATAGCAGGCAATTTTACATCTTGATGAAATATTCTTGTAAGCGGACGGTTGTCAGTAATTAATGTAAACAGTCGTCCATAAAGATACACGTAGAATTTGTCAATGGAAAAAACAATGCTTAGAGCTTTTCTATCCAGTCGACTATAATTTCGTTCAGCGGCGGTCAGCGAACTTGAAACGAAAGCAATTGGTCGTTCAATATCATCCTTGATATGCGATAAAACACCGGCTATTCCTGTTGGGCTAACATCACAGGCAATCGTAACTGGAAATGTGGGGTCGAATGGCACTAAAACACGATCACTGGCGATTTCGTTCTTCAGTTTGATGAAAGGGGATTTACATAATGATGACCAAGAGAATATTTTATTCTGGCGTAGTAATTCTCATTGTGGATACATCTGGTATAAATCGAGAATAATATGTAACCATGCCCAAAAATCTACCCACTTTATTTGAATTTTTAGGGCGAGGCACATTATTGATAGCTTCTATTTTGTTGGGACATTTAGAGATTTCATTCTGGCGAATGATGTAACCCAAATACTGAATTTCTGTTTGAAAAAAGACACATTTGTCTTTATTGACATGTAAATTATATTTTTTTAGACGCTCCAAGCAGCGAATAAGGCCTTTTTGACATTCTTCCATTGATGCTCCATGGATCATAATATCATCAAAATATCACATTGCGCGTTCCAAACCCTGAAGGATTTGGTCTAATATTTTTTTTTTAAACATTTTTATTCAGGTATGACTACTACAATCTTAATATAATTAATTTATTAGTACAGATGAATTGTGTTTATATTAAACAAAACTTGCGTGGAAATACTAAACCAGTGCTTAGTTGCCAACAGTACTCTTTACGTCTTTTATCTACATAATTCATGCGGTTTTGTTCGCTTCAGTCTTCTTCTTTCATTGGTTGTGTCCAATAATTGAATTGCTTCCACGTTTGGATGATTGAGAAGTCTAATCTGATGTTTATTGGCTCGTTCCTTGATGACTTCCTCTATCGTGGGTTTATTGAGGTCGTTATGTATTTCGTTATTGGTTACGTATCGATACGCGTTGGTGATCATCCTCAGGAATTTGTTTTGACATTTTTGTATTATCTCTCGATTAGATTTATGTGCACAACCCCAAAGTTGTATCCCATACATCCATATCGGTTTGAATATAGATAGATAAATAGTTCTTTTACAATGAAGATTCATTTTAGAATAATGTCCAACCAGCCAATACATTTGTCGTTGTTTAATGCGAATTTGTTCAGCTTTTTTTCTTAGATGGTGTTTCCAGTTTAATCTTGAATCTAAATGAAGCCCAAGATATTTTGCCGATTCTGCTTGAGGGATTGGTACCTCGTTGAGATATGTTCTTAGACTGCAATTTCTTCGCCGCAGCGTATATGTGACGTGGACTGATTTCAGCTCGTTAAGCTTGATTTTTCAGTCTTTTGTCCATCTGTTGATTTTGTTCAGTGTTCGTTGAGTTTTCTCAACTGCTATTGATTGTGATTCATTTACCGCCATGATTACAGTATCATCTGCAAAGGTTCGGGTGAATGTCTCATCTGATGTTGGAATATCAGCAGTATATAGCAGGTACAAAAGGGGTCCCAACACACTTTCCTGCGGTACGCCTGCTTTTATTGGATAAAATTTTGACTTGGCATCCTCGTGCATCACTCGAAATTGCCGATTAGCTAAGTATGATTCTAGCAATCTGCAGTAATTTTTGGGTAGCATTTTACTCATCTTGAGGATTAAACCTTTGTGCCACACTCTGTCAAACGCGTGCGACACATCAAGGAATACTGCAGAGCAATATTTCCCTTCTTCAAAAGCTCGTTCAATAACTTTGATAACTCGATGTACTTGATCGATAGCTGAGTGTTTATTTCGGAATCCGAACTGGAAGTCCGGGATGTTTATTAAAGGCTTAAGCCGCTTTAAAAATAGTTTCTCGAATAGTTTTGAGATTGTTGGAAGAAGTGAAATCGGTCTATACGATCCAACTTTCTCGTCTGGCTTATCTGGCTTTTTTAACATGATTATCTGTGCCATCTTGAAGCACTCAGGAACGTATTCCAAGCGTAAGCAGGCATTGAAGAGATATGTAAGCATGATAATGGCCTTCCTTGGCAGTTCTTTGAACACCCCAGGTGATATTTCGTCAATCCCTGGTGCCTTTTTTGGATTGAGATTTTGATCTATTTCTTTTGCTCTTTCTATTGGTGTGAACAATTTGAATGCTATTTCTGGTTGATAAGTTGGTATAGTTTGGATATCAGACTGTATTTCGTGTGGTTGGAATGTATTTGCTAGATGTTGCGCAAACAATTCAGCTCTTTCACCGTTTTTTCGTAGCCAGTTACCTTGAGTGTCTCTTATGGGAGGGACACGAGTAACGGGCCTTTTGTATCTTCTTGTCGCTTTCCACAATGAGTATTCCTTGTCCACTTCCGGTCCGAGGTTATTTAAGTACTCGTCGAGGCAATTTTGTTTGTATGTATTAATCATTTCTCTGACTTGATTGCTTATTCTGTTGAATTCTGTTTTATCAGTAGGGTTTCGGGTAGTGTGCCATATCCTTCTGGCTCTCCTTCTTTCTTTAATTTGTTCCCTAATACTAGCAGGATATTTTATTTCACATATGGGAGTTTCTTTTGCTTCAGGGGTAGCTTTTCTTGCTGCTGTTTTGATATTCTCAATAAAATTCCTAGATTGCCATTTTAGGTCCTTTTTAAATTTCAAGTTTACTTTTAAATTGATTATCTCTTCCAGTTTATCTCTGAAGATGTCCCAATCTGTATACTTATTTGTGAGATTAGTTTTTCTTTTCTTTTTGATAATATTTGCATTGAGGCATAGAAGGACTGGGGTATGATCTGATGTTAGATCATCACTACCTTCTACTTCAATATAATTTGATCCAATTCCCTTTGATATAAAGAAGTCTAATAGATCAGGTGTCTTTCTCACATCTGTAGGCCAGTAGGTCGGTCTGCGTGAGGAATGACGATCACAATTTAGTTGGTTAATAGCACTTAATAATTCTCTACCTTTTCCAGGTGATATTAATCTTGATCCCCATGCTGTATGTTTGATATTGTAGTCGCCACCGATAATAAATCTCGGACCGAGAGAATTAAAGATGTCGATGAAGTCATTTCTTGCTGGGGTATGTCCAGGTGGACAATATGCTGCAGGAATGTTAAGGTCAGCTCCATTTCGTTGGATTGTGATGACAGTCGCTTGAATGTAAGGTTCGCGAATGTGTTCTCGTTCATAATGTTGAATATTTTCTTTGATTATGATCGCGGTACCTCCTCTAGCCCGTCCACTTGGGTGTGTAGTCCAGTAGGAGTCATAGCCACGTATTTTGATAAAATTTTTGTTTGAAAAATGTGTCTCAGAAATGAGAGCTATGTCTATATTGTTTGTTCGCAGATAGATTTCTAGTTCTTGGGCTCTTTGATTGAGCCCATTTGCATTCCACGTTATAATGCGCAGGAACGGATTATTCATGTTTGTTTCTGCTTGACTTGGTTTGGGGTATTTTGGTTATCTCCAAGTTTTCCACCCTCTTGGATAACTGACTAAAATTCTTTCTCATTTCAGTCTGAAATTCGGTGAGCATTTTCATCATGTCGCTGATGGTAGGTTCGTCACTTGCAGGTTTTGGTTTTTTCGCTTCAGTTTGTTTGTCGTTGGACTTTTTGGTGGCATTAGCCTAGGTTCCAGAGGTTGAAGGCTTTACTGGTTCTTGTGGTTCGTTGTGTACCATGGTATGTGGCGTTAGAGGCTTGTGTGGCTTGTTAGTTACTTGCTGCAATCGTTGTACCGCTGTAGTGTTTTTTGACTGCAGTTCTTTCGTTTTCTTTTGATACACTGCGCATCCTTTATAGTCGGCTGTGTGTCCTTTCTCATCGCAAAGTGCACATGTTGCTACACTATTACGTTGTTTCTTGCATTCTCTTGTATGGTGTTTACCAGCACACTTGACACATCTTGCTTCTCTGCTGCAGAAGTTTTTTGTGTGTCCAAGCTGCTGACAGTTAGTACATTGGGGAATACTATTGTTTTTTAGGCGGTTCTACGGTTATCTTGCAGTCAACAAGTTCTTTGATGTTATAGATTTCTTTGTTGTTTTCCTTTTGCACAAGATCGACATAAAACAATGGAAATACCTTAGTAGTTTTTTCTCCGCTTTTGTTTATAGACTTCTGGACGATAGGAGTGATGACAGCTACTTCATGACCTAAGGCATTTATGTCTTGCTTGATGTCATCATGCTTGGTTGACGCTGGTAGACCTCTGATCACTATTCTGTACCATTTGTCATTTTTAAGTTGATAGGTATGGAATTCTAACTTATTAAATGGGCTGTTAGTTGTTCCTTTGTTAGCTTCTTTTATTTCTAGGAGCCATTGTTTGACTTTTCGGTAATCAGTTTCGTCATCAACGGTTATGTTGATATCATTGTTAGACACAGCTTTAAAGTGTATTGGTTTTGCCACTACACTTTTTATTTGTGACCTGAATATATTGAAATCACTAATGTTGCTCACCTTGATGGGCGGTGGCAGTGGTATATTGCCTTTTTCTTTCTTCCTTTTGGTGACTTCTGATTTCTTATCAGAGGGAGACGGTGTCATTGCGGACTTTTTCCTCTTTTTATCTTTCTTACTTTTTACTTCTCTCCATTGAGGGTTTATTTCATCCTCCAATTCTTCTTCGTCAGTAAAGTACTGTACTGCAGAGAGATCGTTTGTTTTGGATGATTCCTGTAGATTGTTTGACTGATCACGTTAAAATTGTGATCGGAGAGCTGCAATCTCACTATTTAACTGTTGTAGTTGTTGATTTAATTGTTGATTAATCGTTCTTAATTCATTGTTTTGTAGCATAAGTGTGTTTGGATCAAAATAATTTACTGGCATTCCAGGCTGCATGCTGGTGTTTTGTGGGTTCATTTTATCGCGCGTTTATTGTTTTTATCACTTAAACGGTCACTGAACTCGTCACATACTCGTTATCAGACAACGCAGAGAGCGGCGGACACGTCCGTACGCTTCGAAAGTCAAGCGAGTACATCTAATATTTGATTACATTCGCTTGAGGCTGTTTTGATACCAAATGATAATCTGTTCATTTGGTACGTTCCTCTATGCGTTGAAATGGTTTGAACTGCTCGGCTATCATCATCAACTTGAACGCGCAAATATGCTTTGTACAGATCCAATCGACAAAAATAACTTGAATTCTGGATTGTTTAAAATATCATCGATGCGTCTAATTGGATAATGCGCTGATTTAAGCTGAGGATTGACGGCTATCTTATAGTCGACACATAGCCTAACATTCCCATCTGGTTTGAGTATGACGAGTGGTGATCCCCAGTCGCTAAGATTGACTTTTGTTATTATAACATTCTGTTTAAGGTCATCTAGTTCTTTTTCTACTCGTTCTCCTAGGGCATATGGTATTTCTCGTTCTTTTATAAACACTGATTTTGCTTTTTGGCATAATTTGAATGAACACTTGAAATTCGAAATACCCCCAACTTTTTGTTCAAAAATATTTGAGAATATTTCATTCACGATATCGGTTGAATGGACATTTAGAATTCCATTTTTACTTGAAGTCTTCAGTACTTTCAAATCTTCCAGCTTGAAGTTGAGATGTTTGATCCATGATCGACCTAGAAGTGGAGAATACTGATCTGGAACTATAAACAATAATTTTCTTGATTTTCTATTATTATATTTGACTGCGACTTATACAACTCCTAACGGTTTGAAAACATATGATGCATATGATCTGAATCTGATTGACGTTGGTCTTAATTCAGCACTTAGATTTAATCGGTCATATTCCCGTTTGATACTTGATACTGAAGTTGTTTGAAATGCTTCTCCTTGAGATGAGGGGGTCGACTTTTCAGGTGCCATATCTATTAAGTGATATTTAGATGTCAAAGGTTCTTCTAAAGTTACATCGATTCCAGTCAAGTTGCGGACAGTGTTATCATTATTATTTGTTGTAACACTGTCTTTATACATTGGTCTGTCTGTGGCTGAGGATGACAAGAAGTCATCATCTGTGAAAATATTACTATTTAGTGACCAAATACCAGTACATTTAAAACTAGTGTACCGTTAAGTCAACTACCTTAAGCAGCAGGCAGCCCGTATCAGGATGAAAATAGGCGATACCAGAATCGCAAATACCCTAAGCTAATTCGCAGTAATACAAGTGTAGTTATACTATTTAATGTATAAATAAACTTTGATTTAAGCAAGTGGTGTTGTTTATTCCAAGAAGAAATATACAACAAAAACCATTAATGATATTGTTCGGTGTGAAGGCAAGTGGATAAGCTTTTCCCAAGAGTTGGCTAATTTTGTAAATGACAATTGGTTTTGCAGGATTGCCTACGATAAATTCGTTACATGCGACATTGAAATTACTTTTTAGAGAAATGAAAACGGTCCTGTCCAGTGGTTGTAGTTTGCCACTACTATGCGGTGGTAGTGTTAGTAATATAATACCATTAGTTTTGCAAAATTCAAGGGACGCTATTTTTATATATGACTCATGGTTGTCAAGGATTAATAGAACTGAAGTTAACCCAGCCACCTTTTACAGCAGTTCCTGTCATTCTAGGCGGAGCACCAGTTAACATTCTAGTTTTTAAATGCACCCGGGGAAAAACAAAAAAAGGTGGAATAGGACCGCCGCCGGTTGCGTTAATGAAACAGCAAGCAGTGACCAGCACCCCTCGTTCCCCTGAAGTGGTTTGCCCTATTCGTTTAAGCCTTTCTGTCCTATAATTCTTGGGGGGGGGGGGTTGTGTATCGTTGTTAAGGCGGTTTCATCAAGAGTATTGATATTTCCAGACTGTGGGCCTACTGGGAATTTCATGTATGGTCGGGTGTTAAATTTTCGAAAAACTCATGAACATTGGTACGATTGAAAATGGTGGCTCTCCCCAAACTGGCGGGTTCTGGTTTACGAATTGATAGGCACTGATGTCTGCTCAAAAAACAGCTCAACCATTCTTCACCAGCTTGTTCATTTCGATTCCAAGATAAAGGATATTTTAAACTGTTTCTTTTGCCTAGTTCATAGCCCAATTTTTTCTCTTCTTGTTAGTCCATGATATATCTTACTTGCAGTTTTTAGATATTCCTCTAATACATCTTCAAGAACTTTAGGAAAAACTTTATTTGCCTCATAATTTGGGGCAAATCTTAATGATTCGCGTTCTTCTTCAGGCGCATTTTTATATTTGTCTACGTATCGTTTTAAAGTCATCGGAATAAGACTTGCATCTACAGCGGCTCTCCTGATCGGGACACTTTTATTTACAACTTTTAGAACTGTATGCTTCATGATTTCTTCGTCAAAGTTTCCAATCTTTCTAGGGCATTTCCTGTTTCGTCCCATATTGCCTGTTAAAAATATAAAACTGAGGTTTAATAAGCATACATGGGGTACACTGTTACGTGTAATAGTGTGCCCCAACAGCCAATGTAACACTGTTCCCCACACCGTCTTTTCATTAACATAAGCGAATTAAGTAAAACCGGAAATGTTGAGGTTAGGGTTAGGGGGCATTCACATATTACGTCATCACCAAAAGTAATTTTTCAAAGGGTGGGTGGGTCAAATAATAGTTTGGTCATCAAGCCGCTGGGGTGGGTGGGTCACTTCGTCATCAAATACATAATTATATACAAAATACCGAGAAAGAAATTCCATATCAATTAAAATTTAATTCAAGTAGAATATAAAAAGTATTTCATTGATAAAGTATCAATTTCCAGTGTCATCCTCATAGATGGGTTGCATCCAAGCCTCCATGTCTTCAATTATCTGAACTCCGCCCTCATCAATGCTGCTAACAACCTCAGTCTCGATCCCTTCTTCAGCCAATTCAAAAATCGTTGCAAGATTCTTGTGGATTTTCCCATGCTTGGTCAGGCTAGCTTTGCGGAAGAAATACTTCTTGGACACTGGGCATATAAGTTTTTGCAATTCGGGAATCATCGACGGGCAGTAATAATCGTTTGGACATGGTTTGACTGGAACCAAGGAAGCGTTTTGGAGCCTTTGCGAAATGTCGAGGAACCGGCCGTCCATATTTTCCTGAGAACAGGCTTCTAGACCATACAAGCCATGGCGGAACATGACTGGAGCTGCCAAAAATCCGTCTTCCAAGTACAGGCGCAAACGGGAAATCATAGGACTGCAGCACGATTCATCCTGACATTTCACTGCTTGCAGACAATATTTTGACTGAAGAATGTGGCGGACCCGCCACAGAACGTCGTTGGCCTCTGTGCTCTCCGATGCTGCTGTTGATGCCGGAGGTACGTACTGTGCAATTACTTCGAAACCATCAAAGACCGTCCTGTCCTAAACTTCCGCAAGGATTCTCCCTGCTGCTTCAAAGCTTTTCTTCTCGAGAACTTTGATGGTTCGGCCTCGTGCATCCAAATGAGTTCCACAAACATCGTGAGGAACGATGAACCCGCAGAGATCCCGTAACAACGGTGCCATCCTTCTCTCGACAGGATTCCTTGCACTTTGATGAGGTGCATTGATGCACACGAACATGGCGTCCAAGTCCAGCATTTTGAAGGATTTTACCGCAGCTTGTAAAACCTTCTCGTTTCTTGGCGCTTCGTCTGGACCATCGTCCGAGAAATCCACAAGTACTGGTTTGATCCTGTTGTTGGACCAAAAATAATCTCGCATCTTGTCGTGATGCAAGTATTTAATCAGATTTTGGCGGTGGGTTTTTGCTGTACTTGAATCGATGGCGCCTCCTCGAATTGAAATGCATGTGGGGCCTGAGTAGGAGACTTTTCAGTCCTTGAAGCACAGGACGCCGATAACTGACGGAATTAGTTTTAGTCCTTTAGCGATTGGATAGTCGTGGTCCGGCATTAGAATTTGACGTTCGTAGCGCATCAGAATTGGTGCTTGCTTTTGAGCAGCGGGGAGGCCCAAAGGAACACGAGCTTTGTCGTCAACAGAAAGCACGTTTACAGTTTGTGGTCCTAGCAACTCCGCCAAATCCCGAATGTGCTTGATTTGACCCGCGCAGAAGTGTGTGTCCTCGTGTTCTTTTCGCAAACTGTTACTCGGTCGAATAAGTTTCACTGGAACTGTGTTCACGTGTCTTCTTCCGTCTTTCGTACTGACGTTTCTTGGTATTAATCTGTAATACAACGCAGTTCTGGAAATGTTGTAACCTGAAAAACTAATAATATTATTATTATTATGATAAATTGAATACTACAGAAACAAAAGATTATTTGCCTTGGTCTTTTAAACCAGCCAAGAGCTCATCGACAGTTTTCGCGCATTTTAAAATCTCGTTCCTGCGGCGGTCATCAGCGGAGGCTCCATAGTAAACCAGGTTCACGATCGCCTCCTGAAGACCTTCTTGCTCTTTCCCTATTGGTGGCCGGCCACGTTTCGGCTTCGGTAATGTTTGAGGAGCTTCAAGTTTGTTTTTTCCCTCAATTTCTGCTGCGCCTTCCTCAAATTTTCAGCTCGATTCAGTTTTTGAGTGAGCTCCTTCAACTTCAGTCTGTCTTGGTGTAGTTCGTGCTTCTGGTCATCCTTTGCAAATCCGGTACTGACGAAGTCTTGTAGCTTCTTGATCTTCAAAGTCAGATCTGCGATTTCTGACTTCAAGCGATTCTGGACGGGTTTATTCGCGAACGTCGGTGGTTTCGATGGCAGTTCTTCAACTTCAACTTCCTTTGCCTGCTCCACATTGTTTGAAGATGTTGGAGGTTGTGTAGTAGCGACAGTTTTTGATGATCTTGCTGGTTCACTGGTCGCTGTTGTCTTGGTGCTCGTCGTCGCAGATTTGAAGATCCATTTTTGCAAGGAAGTCGGGCAGTTGCTCTGGTTTTTCAGGGCTGTGATCTTCTCCAATACGATCTTCTGGTCATGCTTGTTTCCACTCCACCATGTAAGCAACCTCGAATACCAATTATGACCTGAAAAAGTAATACCACCGTAACACAATGGTACTGTACATATTTCTTTAATAACGAAATTAATGCTCACTTTTATCAACTTTGTTCCAGGCTTCCCTCAAATTCTTCCAGTCTTCATCCTGTTTCCCCATCTTCGATTGGATCCACAGACTTTAATCCACACTGTCTGTCGGTTTTAAGCACCTGAAAATATAAGATTTAAGTCCAATAAAGTTATGACCCATCAAATGACAAGAGTTTGAAGTCGCGTACTTACCGTAAACTCAGGAAACAAACCTCCAAGAGTGATGCTGGTTTTTAAAAAAACCTTTGGTTTTAATTTCACAACGTTTAACGTCAAGTTTAAAGTTAATTTGATTGTGAAATATATTTTCAAACATGGATGACGATTCCCACACGCGATACCGATACCGGATGTAGCGCAACAGTCCATGGTTGTCGCTTTTACAGCTCGATTACATTCGTAGGCAAGCGCAGCCATCGTTTCGCGAGATTTCCCGCTTCAAAATTCAAAGTCGTGAGGCGCGGATCCTGCGGGGAAAACACGAAATTACGTCGAACAAAATATTACGGTCATAATAACTGCTGGGTGGGTGGGTCGATGCGTAATACATTGTCATCAAAACCTGCTGCTCTCTGGACGAATCGAACAGCTTTTGAAATTGTTTATATTTCTCCACCCTGCCCTTTCGAACAGGACGATTTTCGGTGTTGCTCTCTTTTTTATTCGTGACTGGCGATTTGCGACCTTCAGGCATAATTGTCCTCAAGAGAGCTGTTAATGCGACACCTAATTGCGTTTTGTCGCCAGGGGTGGCCAGATATAATGCTGTAAAGACTGCTTGGTTTTCAGCGTTCCACCCCTCCTACTGGTATCTGAGGCGCGCTAAGTACATCAGGACAGGGTCGGCACCCATGCGGGGCGCCTGAGGCATATTATCCGCAACCATCGAGAGTTCATGGCTATTTGGATCTATTGATATCGACGGCTCCTCCACGAAGACATCACTCATCGATGACGAGTGGGAAGACGTCGATCTCCGCGCAGGACTCGCGGGTACGGGATAGTTCCTCATTCTTCTCTTCCTCCGATTCAGAAGAAGAGGAAAGAGAAGGTAAATGTCCCAAGGGTGTAGCCAGTAAACGTTGGGTGGTTCGCGAGGATCTTCGCGATCTCGATGGCCCTGGGCGTTGCGGATCCGGTGTCAGTTCAGGTTGTTGCACCGGTGGGCTAGCGACTGCCAGCAGCCTCGATCTAGCTTGCTCTCTCCGCTCGGCCAGAAGTTGGCCCATGAGCAATTTGTAGGGTGCCGCCAACCGCCGACTTGGAATGGAATCCCTGGTGCGCGCAGGGAAACACTCGGCTAAATACATGTTGATCCTCCTGCCTGTGTACGGGATCTCAAGCAGCGCCATGCGTCTCATCTCGTCTTCAGTCCAAGCGTCAGGTCGCCGGACTGAATTTTCCGCCTCTCTCTCCAGGCCTGCATTATATTCATCCGGGTGCGCTTTCTTAAAATGCTGGCGCATTCCCGGGTACGATCTAAATTCTACGCCGCAGATAGGGCAGGTCATCTCCGGGCTTCGGCCGTGGCAGCGCTGTCGCTGAATGTGCTGCTTAATGCCGCCTTCGGTCTCGAAGAATTTGCCGCAGCTTTCACAATTCGGCATGATGTTAATTAGTCAAATTCGGGAAATAAAAGGACACTTAGTTGGAATACCAGGTGGTTGCTAGTGCAAAACTACTAGCTTTAAAATTCTTGGGTTTAATGCCACCCGGTTCAAACTCTGGGAAAAAGTTCCAGTAAAAACCGCCCCGCACTGTATCTTACTGCGCTTAGTTCTATTCTTTGGTGCGGTGGCTCCGCAGGGATCAGATGAAGGCCAATCCCCTCGGTGATGGAGCCGCAAGCACGCAGTAAGTCGCCCGTCGACTTAGCCGTTGGTACCTAAAATCGGTTCCCAACGTTACCAACTCTCGCCGCTAGGATGCGTCGACTAGACAATTGAGCTAGGGCCAAACACTTTCACTTCCTCTCTCGCTATACTACACAGAGAGCTAGATTAAAATTATCTCGCCTCTGAGATGACACACTAGTTAGCTCAAGTCTCTGTTACTTGTTGTGCA
>VTPC01003863.1:0-10437 GCA_011009095.1 Ignelater luminosus
ATTCACGAGTAGTCGCGTGACCGACCATCAGAACCCTTCGATCTACGACTGCTGGCGCCCTCTTTTGTGAATATCTATCAGTTAGTAAGAGTTTTGGAAATCGGTGAGCTTCTCTTTGTGTGAGATTAGGTAAGTTAATTTGAGAATCCACCCCATCTGTGGCATGAGCTACGGGATTTAACATCTACCATTGGTCTGGACGGGACTTGTGCATACTTTTGAGTATTTTCCCGTTACATGTTTTCCCTTCTTTTATCTTCTTTATTGTCACCACCACTTCCGTTTCTAAAATTCCATTTTCCTTATTATTCTTCTCTACTTCTTCATCTCTATTTGTTTTCAGTTCTTGTGGTTCTTCTCTGGCTCCATATAGGTCTTGCATTACTCTTTCTATCTGCCTAGCACATCTTCAAAGTAATAAGAACAGAAAAAGACAACAAAAAACCAAGACCTAAACAAATAGAATTTTATGAAGATTTGTTCACAGCATTTATATCTGCAAACATACCCTTCGGAAAATTTTAAAACCAGACTTTAGCAAAGTTTCTGCGAAGGAACAAGGTAAAAAATAAAAATATTTAGGTCTCTTTATGCGAAGCAGCAGATGTGGAACAAAGATATATTGCAAAGTTTAGTTTTGGAATTTTAGGAAGTGAAGAGGAAAAGGACGTTGCATAGCCGAATTGATTTTCTCTTTGTTTCGCAATGTGAACACGTTGATTCTTCAGTAAAAAAGTTTTTATAAAAGCCCCTTCCCAGATAGCCACTTTCAGGGATACTGCAGGCACCGATATGTCTTTACCTTCTTCGACTGTTTTTATACGATGGGGTACCTAAATTGAGGCTGCAGTGTATTACGCAGAGACTTTTGAAATGATTAAAAGAATCTTGAGTGAGTTTGATTCTACAGAAGCACAAAGCATGCAGGAAGTTTTTATTTCAAGCAGTTTCAAGTGCATTTCTGAAGCAATTTTGCAGCTTGAAAGCAAAGGGTTTGTATTAGGCAAAAACAGCTACCAAATGTTAAGAATATGTGTAGAAAATAAAGCTAGTGTAGATTCTGGTGTTAATCACTAGACCTCGAAGTTTTAAGCAAATGCTTATTAGTTAATATTAGATATACGAGTACATTCGTGAGATTAAAAATGGGCATGTTTCAAGTAATTTCAAAGACAATGGACCACACTGATAAATGCTTATTATGCTTATTTCAACATGTTTATGCTTTTGTTTTGAATTCGTGCTTATTTGTGCTTATTCGTGCCTAACTTGCTTTTTTGTGTCTATTTCTTTTTCTACTCAAAACGTAGAGCCTCGAATAAACTATAAATATTTCCGTTGTTTTATGTAAATACATTTTTGAAAGAAACGTATTCCCCTAACTGTACACTATTGCAATTATTGCAGTAAAAAGTAGGTAGATAAGTACTTATTTAACATTCATGGGTAGAAGTTGCTGGGGATTTAGGAAACAGTCATTTTTGAAAGAAAATTTAGGTGCAGGTAATCATATAAATTTACAAAGAAGTTTTTAGGTTTACTTTGCAACAGCTACAGGTACATACAAATTCCTGCAAAATAAGAGACACGTAATAAGTTTTGAATACTTTAAATAGAAACGTAAAGTATAATAGATTTTTGTACTAATCTTTACAGGAAAGGCTATTTGAAATAAATATAAGGTTTTATACACGATAGGCATGGTGTCCACTTAGTAGAACTTGTGCGTCCTTTCTAAAATTTGTTCCCAAGGATGTAAGGAATTTTAAAAAAATGTACCTACTTTAGTTAAATATATTTTTACTCCAGAAGTTTGTTTGCTACTTAACTAAAGAATTTTAAAAGGACCTACCAAATTCTTTTAATTAGTTATCGCTCCTCCTTCTTTTCGATAGATGTTTCTGTAGTAATCCCGTACTGCCAGTAAAAGAAATAATAACGCAGTACGAAAGTTTGCACGTCCAGCAGTTCAATTGTTTTAAAATAAGTGTCTATAAAATGGGAAAAGAAAAACTTTCAAGAAATGCTTCAATAAAACAGTGGTTGAATGATTATGACTGCTTTTCATTGTAATGTTATTTTATAACATTGAATTTTCTTCCAAATTTTAGTTCCAAATTCTGTTTAGAATTGTTAATTTAGTGCGCATTTATTTGTCATTTGTGGTAAAGAATTAATTTAGTTTTTAGAGTATTTCATGTCAAAACACAATTGTATTTTGGCCGTCTAGAGAAGTTGATTTTTTGGAATCCCTGTTGTATAGGGTTGTTCACAGACATTCAAGCGCGTATTACAGTGTGCTGGCGTGCCTTAAAAATTTTCCATTACAGATGGGTAACGCTGTGTATTTGCTTTCGGTTGAGTGTGAATTTGTCTCTGGCTCTCGCAAAAATCACATTTTCTAGGTGGAACCTAGAGTCTCAAATCAGGCTTGCGTGGGAAAAAGGCGCACAAAATAAGGAAGAAGCTTGTAGATCAGCAACGCGAAAGTATGTGAAAAAGATTGCATTACAAGTTTAATTTGTAGTTGTTTATTGAACAATTTCGTTCTTCGGTTTATGGTAAATCTTTTGAGAGTGGTCTCGAGATTTTAACAATCACTAATGCTAGTGGATTTTAAATAAAAACTTGTATTTGCGTGAACGTTACGTTTCTGTTTTGTGGGCCGGCAAGTAGTGCGACCCTTTAAGAACGGTCTCAGTACCAAATAGTTGACACCGCGATCCCCGTATTGTGTACGTATAGAAGCTATTTTGTCGTCCGCTGCAAGGAATTTACATCTTTTCTTCGTTTGGAGGTTGGAATGACTCTCCGTGACTTAAGCGAATTTTCCGTAACCTCTGTGGACAGTGTTTGATTTATTTAATTAAAGTACATTTTTTTAATTGTCAACAAAGAACAGTTTGTTTATTAAAGACCTTGAGTGAATAAATGCTCGACGTTTTGACGCTTATACCTATAACGTTGTAAGTTTATTGCTTTATAAACATTTTGTGATGGTATTGAAGCCATCGAAATAAGGAATCCCTCCTGGTCGTCAGCTCCCGCTGTGACGTTACGAGACAGCACCGAGTTCCAAGCTGCACACTGGATCGGTAACCCCTTCATTGACGGTGAGCTGATAACGGCAATCCAACAGCAGCAGAATAGATCTTAGAGAAGCTGTTAGCAGCAACAGGAGCCATAGTATAAGCAGGTACCAAAATAGGTACAGAAGCCGGTACGAAGGCAGGAGCAAAATGGGAGCAAAAGTAAAACCAGTAAGAACAGTAATAGCAGTAGCAGGCCTACGACAATACAGCACGCATTAACGCATATTTAGGACACTTCTTAGTGTACATTGCATGGATATTTTTAAGTTTTTTAGTGCATAACTATTCTGAGTTTAATAAAAAATACAACTGTCTTTTTATTATAGTATGATTTGCGTTTAGTTTGCAGCAGAATGTACATAGTGTGTATATGCAAGAACATTCTCAAAATCTCGCTCTGTGTAAATTTTGTTAGTAACTACCTCTCATACTATATTCTGCTGTAGTATGATATGCTATGTGAAGTGTTAGCAAAGTAGTTCGTTATAGTTAGCACAGTAATTCGTGTTTCGAAGTATTGCAAGATTTTATATTACTTTTCTTTAAAGCCGCTCCAAAAAGGCACAGAAAATCTCTGTTTATGAAAAATTACTAACGTATAAAGTGCATACACAACTGGATTGTAAAGAAAAATGCTTTTCATACCTAGAGATAATTTGATTTACTACCAGCATCATAAACTCGAAATAAACCTTGATTCAAGGAAAAAACAATTGTTTCAGTCAGGATTTTGAACATCCTACTTCTTGGTACCATAAATCCCTCCTAGTGACAAAGTTATAGATTTAGTCCTTTGAAATCTTTGACATTTTATAGCCTCCATCTAATTCTTGGGTGACGATGATGTTCTTTATTGGGACAGCTGGTATGTATGTTGGATTGCCTAAAAACACAGTGTTATTGTATGTAATGGTACATGATGGAAATTTATTTATTTTTTTTAATGTTTTGTTCATTTGCCAAAGAAATTTATTATAACTATAATTCGTAATTCATACACTCTGCAACTGAATAAAAAAATGTTTTCGATGAAGAATTTCTTAACATACTTTCCGAATTTTTGTGTTTCCAGTTTCGCTATTATTTATTATAATATAATCTAATTCTGAAGAGGTAATTGTTAGAAAAACTAGCACTTTTTGCTTGTTATTTTATAAAGTTTAATTTTTATTTCTAGTATAGTAATTAATTGCATTATTTAGCAGACACGTCGCACCCTCAATGCAACACTAACACATCTCAAAATACATAGTTTTGAGAAAAACGCCTTTTTAAGTTTTGAAAATCAATTATCATGCAAGATCTTGATAATTATGTGTTCTTATCGGTTCAAATTTTGGTCACTTGAATTCTAATTTATTGATTATTATGTGATCAATATTATTTTTTTTAATTACCCAACTTTTATGATTTTTTTTCAATAATCTTATTGCACTTTTGAGACATGTTGATATTGCACCAACTATTCTGCCTTGTTAATAAAAAATATCTTTCGAAATCTGTTGGTATTGCATGGATATTATTTTTCCCTTCAATTGCGTCGCTAATCTGCTACGTATTAATAAATTATGAAGTAAAATAAAAATTTACAAATTAATTTAATAATATTTATTAACATTAAAAGTAATAATCTCACTAATACTGAAAATGAGAAATCAATAATAATAAATTAACATCAAACTAAGATTTCGTAAAAATGATGGTGGTTTCATTCCATATACCGGGTGCTGAATCGGCGGACGCAATTTAGGAAATCCCATACTAATTTTGAAATGTTTAGATATGGGCTCCCCTAATTATTTTAGCACTGAACTTTATTTAGGTTTTTTGAAGGGCATTGCAAGATGATATACGATACACATTTGATGATAACTCAGTTAAAAGATATCTGAAGATATTTTAATAGTACGGATCATAGTATCGCCAATGTCAAGGGTTTAAAAAGCTTCTTGCAAACTCGGACCTTATTTTTGCTTCTTATCAGGAAGCAGGCTTGGTTAAGTGACCTATTTGTATTTTCTTTTCGGTATCTGTATTTGGGATCACAATGTTTTCTGTTAGACAAGATATATTGATGATGTCTTGTATTATCCCCAATTTTCCAAAATGACTTTAAAATACCCTCTCTCTCCTCTTCTAAATGCAGGTTGTAGTATTTGCAGCGGAATTTTTTGTTACAAGGTGTTTTGAGTTTTCTCTTAGCCACAAGTTTGTTTTTAGCATTTATATACTCTTCACCGTTATTACGTTTGTTCTTTCTGATACTTCGTTTCCATTCATTAACGTTTCCTTTTCGTTTCCTACTTTTCCTTTCGGCGTTTCCATTAATTGCTTGCTCTGGACCATTCTTTCTTGAAACTGTTCGATCCTTTTTAATAAAAACGTCTAAATCTACTTTTTGGGAGAGTTTACTTTAACGGTGGGAGAAGTATATCTCTTTGAAAATTCTTGATTCTGGCCAATTCAAGTTGCAGGGAGTATCCATTACCGTAGTACCTATCTTTATTATAGTTGCCTGTGTCAGAACCGTTGGGTTCAACCTAGTAAATGAAGCTGAATTAGACGCACAGTCATATTAAAAAAATATTTGTATTTCAGTGGTTTTTCTTCTGCTGCGGAATTATCAAGCAAAACCCACATTGCGAAGATGATACTAAGGAATCCCGAGAGCAAATTCTAAATACAACCCTTATGAAATTTAGCACCTCGTGCAAACTGAGGTTATTTATTTTATTTAAAAGTAGTACTTACCATTTGAATTAATAACTTTGATCGTGATGACATTATTTTGTTTATAAAAAGTTACAGCTGCATAGACGAAAAACACCAGCTTGTTGCTTACACAATGTCAACATCAACACAAGAAAAACCTCACTAGGTGGTTCAACGTAACCAATGAAATAAAAATAAGTGCAATACTAACACAACTAAAGGAAGTAGCGAGTTAACACAACCGCACTAAATAGGTCTAAGCGTGCAATCTCAACATAACTCGAATGTGTTGGTCTTGCACAGTTAGTTATAAGTGAGTAACTCAAGAAAGTTATTAAATTTAATGCTGACTAGTTAATGTTATTAAAACTTGGCTTATCTTCATAGATAAATGAATTGTTTAAAGCATACTTGCCTGAAATAGAAATCATTTAAGGTTCCTCTTCAGTGCCCTGAAAACTTCTTAATACTTAATAGTACACTTTTTTTCTAGATTGTACTCAAATGAGAAGTGTTAAAGTGTGTCTCACTATCTTATATTGCAGATGTGTGTTAAAGGAAGACATGTATTAGAGAATTTTTCTTCTCGGAATAATATCTGATTTTTAATTAAAAGAATTAGCAGAAAATTAGACTTTATTTTTACTGTAATGCAGGCTCCTTTGTTTCCCTCACATGTATTATAGCAATCTTTTTTTATTATTAATAGATTAATTGAGATTCTAATTAACAGATCATTATTTTAGGCAACCAAAATTACTTCTTACAGCTTCTAAGGACCGTTTTAAAGTTTTGAAAGTAAAAGTATCACTCTAAATACTTATTGTAAAGCAGGTAGTAAAATCGGTAAAATGCTTTTAAAAGAAGTCTCTATTCACTTCTAGTTTATTGCACTAACAGCCACATGTTTTTCAAGCTTTCATAAAAAAGACATTTAAAGCATTTATGATTTTAGTGTTCTGAAAACAATTCAAAATGTAAGCTCTTGTTTAGTTTAAATTTGGTTTGTACAATTTTGAGAAAGAAAGTTGAATACAATACTGTCTCGTGGAATTGAAAATATATTTTATAATAAAGAAACAGTTATTGAACACTGAACATACAGAGAAATGTTTTTCAATCTGCTTTCAAAGCCTGTGCTTTGAATTCTATTTTAAAATATAATCTTACTCTTCTACTAATCTATTTACCTTATGTACAGGATTTTCAATGACTATCGTTCCGAGCTATAATGTCGCTACTGATAATGTTGGGATCTATCTGATAAATCACTTTCAGTTACACCGGAGATGCCATCAATTTTGTTATTAATATATTTTTACATATTTGAGACCTACAACCGATTTAGGGTTCATCGACGTAGATCTCTGGGAATTTTAAGTCTACTGCACTTTTCAAGAACTTCCGGTTGAAGTTGATAATCTCTCCGGTTTAATCGGAATGATATCGCTATTTTACAAGAAGGAAAATTTAATAAATACTAACAACGTTTTAGGTAGGGCCGTGACTTTGAAAAGAATATACTTGGCGTCCAAACCCACAGCAAAACCTTCATTGTTGATCTTTAAACTGGATGCAGATTTCAAAAATTCTGTTTAAAATAAAAGGATTGATGCCATTTCTGATTTAAGCAGAAATGATATCATTTTTATTATAAGCCTGTCTTACAGAGAAGAAGGACTTATTTATATGTCGAAACTTAGATCCATCCGATCACTATTAGCGTATTGTATAGTGTAGCTTGATACCGAAAGTTCTTGAACATCCTGCATAAGAAAAGCTGGAAAATACATAGAAGGAAATTTTAAACACCATATTTCTTAAGAAATTCAATATATTTTGCCAAAAAAAATATGTAGCATTTTGGCAATCACAATTGACAGTACAATACAACTATTATAGTAGCTTTGTAAAGTTACTAATTCCAAGACTGACATAAAATTTTCACTTTTCAAAGAAAAAACGATGCATTCAACTTATTTTCATATACTACACTACAGATTTTGTATAGTAAAATAGTCCTAGCGGATAAACCGCTCTCGCTATATAGTTCTTTATAGTTTTTAGATTTCACATCAACAGTTGCAGTATCACTCCTAAACCTTTCATTATAAGATTCATTTACCACTCATGGGTATGTATCCTAAAATAATAGATATTTTCGTACTATTTATGAATCTTAATTTTACAGTGGCTACTATATTTAACGCTTGACTAATTTTAGTAACGGTTCTTGGTGGTGATTTCTTTAAATTAAACGTATTTTAGAAGATGTTATAAATCAGAACATTTTATATCACGAACTGGCATGTTTCTTTTGACTCTGGAATCAAGAATTTCTGGAATTAGAGCTGAAAAATAAAACTTTTCTAACTGTGCACTCATTTTTTCTTCTCAAAACTTGTCGTCTTCTTCTATTATTTCCCACTGTATATCTTTTTGCGTATAAACAAGAAAATAGCACCATCTTTTTCTCGTAATCTGCAATTGGCCCTGCACTTGATACATATAGTTGTGGTTAGACTTCAGGTTATCTGTACTTTGCCGTTATCTTCTTTAGAAACTGTACAGTATGCTATAGTCTTCTTTTCTACAGCTTCCACTGCGGTCATTTCCCGTGCGGCATACGAACATTTAATCTCTACTATAATATCACTCGATATCAAATCATCAGGACACAAACAAACCACAATTTGTAACAGTTACATTTTTCTGCCGTTGAAATTTTAAAATAGCATTATCTTCATTTAACACTCCGTATTCTAATGACTTAGATTTCCCATTTTGATTGGAATACAATATACTTTTAACTAGGTTTGCTGTAGAGGTAGATGTTTCATCTTGCATTCTTGGCCAAAGCAACTGGCAGTGAGTCTGCCTGATATTTCTCTAAACCAGTTTGGATTACTTTTCTGTCCTCTTATTTTCTATGTTTATAATATCTATGTTGGAAACTTTCTTTATATACTCTTGTTGTAGTTTTGATATTACTTCTTTACTTTTATCTAATTCATATTCATCAATCTCACAACCCTAATCCATATCGGCTCCACCAATTGCAAAAGATCTTTGGTTAGTTTTTTCTTTTGCACTTTTTTTTCAAAAAACAATATCTTTGGGTGTATTTTCCAATTCTCCCTTTTCCTAATTTGAAATGTGCTGCTTCCAAAAAAGATCTTTATTTGTTAAAATTAATGACGGCTGCATTACATCTGTTTTTATACGAACCCAGCTTACCACCTATCAACTTGTTAATAATAGAATTAAAATGCTTACAAAACTCCTCATATGCACTGCTGTTTTCTAAAACAGTAAACATCTTCTTTTGGTTTGATTTCGGTTCCTTACAAAAGTAATGTTTACAGTTATTATGATATCCTAGAATATGTTTGGGACTATTGAGTATACCTTCTTTCAAAAATTTTTTTTCTCTTCTACATGCAGACCTTCTTCTATGTAATGCTTTATTGCGCTTACTATAGCGGTTCTAAATTTAAGAATATTGTTTCTTAGAAACGTTCTTACATCAATGTGCAGTTTTGTGTTTCGTGCTAGTTCTTTAATTTTATTACAATAATTGCTCAGAATATGATTCTTACACTCTATCGTTTCAATAAGAAAGTTTGCTCCGTATGGTTTTGCATCACAAATCTTTCTATATACGCTACCATCACCGTCTCCAGTCATCTCTCCATACTTTATTAGGCTATGGATTTCAATTGACTTTTTGAAAGCTTCTACAATTATAGAGGATTCCATTGAAGTAGATGTGCTGTTCCAGTTCTTAAAGCACTTATGTTCGGGAATAGGTTTTCCTAAGGATTTATATCTTTGACACATCGAACAATACCTATTTTTAACCCCTAGGAACAAGATTTTCTTCGTGCCTGCTCCTACTATACAAGCGACTCCGGATAAGACATTATAGTTAGTTTTATAAAAGCGTTTACTGCATGCTCCATCAACAATGACATTGATTACTGGAATCCCATCAGTGCCCGGCAAGTCTTATTTCTTCTAAAGCACTTTCTTTAATCGTTTCTGGTACAAAATTTTCTTTTAAAGAATATGTATTAAAAGATATACTTGCTACATCCAATGAAGAGCATAACTCTTTTAACTCTGTGTAACCAGCTCCGATAACTATATGCCACATACTGCAGCATGATTAGTATCGACACCATAATCTCCTTCAGTGGCAAAAGTATTTTGTTTATTACAAACCCTACACTTGGTGCTGAAATTACTCTTAAACAAAGTCGTTTTTCAACAATGATGTCTATGTCAAAAAAGCTATAGTCAAATCCAGTATGATTTGAAGACTTTAGCGTGGAAAATAAAAGATTTATGTCTACTATTCGTATGCCACTAATTTCGGGCGCAGGTGAAACTTCTGCTTCAACTTCTTTTTCTACTGTCAATACGGGTAATCCATCTAGTTCCGTTTATGGTGTGGAAACTTGAGCGAAATTTGTAATAGAAGTAGCAGCTTCTAGTTTCCTTGTACAAATAAACATTTGACATTTTTGATTGCTTTTATAAAATAATAATAAACTAGACGTCTAACTAGAAAATACTACTGTTACTCCTGATTCTGAAAACGCATTTCTGTAATTGTTTTTTAATGTAAAAG